>JASAND010022513.1:15000-76678 GCA_030248195.1 Trissonchulus latispiculum | reverse complement strand
TTTCCATTAGGAAGGGCCAAGCTTCTCATCCTTGGTATTATAAACTCTTGCTCATGTTGATCTCATCAAAAAAGGAATCAGCTGACTTTTTCATGCATTAAGGCACAAAGAGATTCTACTGCACTGCATTCATGCAACCGCACTTCCTCTCTGCTTCCCATTTACAGACATTTTGTCCGCGTTGTATAACGCGTTATTAATTCATTGTCACTTCAGTTTGGATACGAACTCCTTCTAGCTTGGTGCGACTGTAGCCTCGGTAGCTCAGTTGGCAGAGCGTCGGAGCGTTCATCCGAAAGTCGTGGGTTCGAATCCCACTCGAGGCCCGAATTTTCGGGTCTCAGGTGCTGAAGTGGCAATTTCATTTCTTACATTACAGCTGACTTTCACACCCAGGAAGCTTGAGGACACCAGAGTGTACCTCGCCCTGGATCATGTGTTTGTCCGCGTTGTATAACGCATTATTAATTCATTGTCACTTCAGTTTGGTACGAACTTCTTCTAGCTTGGTGCGACTGTAGCCTCGGTAGTTCAGTTGGCAGAGCGTCGGAGCGTTCATTCTAAAGTCGTGGGTTCGAATCCCACTCGAGGCCCGAATTTTAGGGTCTCAGGTGCTGAAGTGGCAATTTCATTTCTTACATTACAGCTGACTTTCACACACAGGAAGCTTGAGGACACCAGAGTGTACCTCGCCCTGGATCATGTGTTTGTTCGCGTTGTATAACGCATTATTAATTCATTGTCACTTCAGTTTGGTACGAACTTCTTCTAGCTTGGTGCGACTGTAGCCTCGGTAGTTCAGTTGGCAGAGCGTCGGAGCGTTCATCCGAAGGTCGTGGGTTCCAATCCCACTCGAGGTCCGGATTTTTCGGATCTCAGGTGCTGAAGCGGCAATTTCATTCCTTACATTTCATTTCTTACATTGTCTGCTAACCCAAAATTTGGTTGCGCAGCAGGCCTACAATTTCCTAAAGTGTAAGACAAAACTTTTAACCTTTTGCAGACAATCTTGCTTGTTATCCCAATGGCCTCACAATCTGCCGCAAGTGTTAAGAAACGGGTTCAGCTGAGCTGTATGCCAGAAATGTGTGTAAAACTCTTGTTGATAAACTTACTGGTTGTAAGGCAGATTTACGAACTGTAGAATTCGTGGATTTAAAAATAACACACTGCTTTCGACAATGTCACAGTTTGTTGCATTTACTACATTAATAGCTCATTTTCATCAAATTTTACTTTCAATAATGTCACGGTTACTATTTTCTACAACTAACAGCACATATTTCAAGGAAAGCCTCCCATGACCTAACATCAGTGATGGAAAGGACCTTCCTTATGCCCATTTCCACAGGCTGTTTCGCACTCTTCTCTGGTTTTCCAGGCAGAAATGTCGGCTATCAAAGGACCCGGTTCGCAATTGTTTGGACATTGGAAGTAGCCACTGTCTAGTTCTATAATTAGCATACCTCCATAAATACAGAACACTGTTTTGAAATTTCACACTTTTAACTTTTACTGAATCCATGGTGTTTTCTAATACTGTGACATTGTGAGTCTCTGAATGCGACACATGGACAGTAGCACCTGTAATCGCCAGAAATGATTGTTAACAACTTTATTATAACCTCCACAGAAATGATAGTAAACTGACGTACCTACCTAAGTGTTCCAGCGGCACTGGAGTTTTGCGATGTATCGTAAATATCGGTAGGGCATTTTCGCTGTCAGCCTTGCAGCCAGTAAGACATTCCTCCCGGCTGTACCAACCAGGGGCGTCAGCAATCTGTGGACCAGGCTCGCAGTTATTAGGACACTGATACAGCACTTTCAGTTCTATGAAAATAATTTACGATATTTTGGAGTTGTTTCAACTTTGTATGTAGTAAACTATTAGATTTAACTAGACTTCTGGATAGTTTCTGAGCTTCTTGTTCTCACATTTTGTCCACATCTACTGCGCTGCGCAGTGCAGACTATTTTCGTGTACTGTTTATATATCACTATAAGCTTCATATATATCTACAATATATAGCTACTATATCATCTTCGGTGTACATACAGGCACTCTGAGCACTCCAGGGCCAATGCTATCAATATATGAACCCGGGTTAAGGGGGTTCCTGAATGATGCAAGTGCCTCCGTAGAACATAGTCGAATGGTCAATTTTTTCAAGGAAGTCTATAATTCTGGTAAGCGGTTCGAAGCAGAGATGAGGATTTTGGCTCGCGACTCGGCTCGGCTCGGCTCGGCTCGCGAGCCGAGCCGAGCCGGCAACAATTTCTCCCGAGCCGAGCCGAGCCGAGCCGACCCTATCGAAAAATTTTAAGTTCAGTGTAATTACTTCTGACTTTGTTCAAACAAAATAGCCAACAAATTCAATGAATTCTGTTTTTGTTTTCAACTTTGTCGTCTAATTTTTCGTTCTTCCTTGTCTTTATTCATACCTTCATTCCACGCCAACTTAGTTTAAACGTTAGGCTGTGATTGAAGTCAACTTATGTTTGGTGTAGTTAGAAAGAAACATTTTTAATTGTTTCAACTTATTATAATTAGTATTATCAAAAATATTACAATTAAAATTTGTCTTACTACTGTGGCTTTGGGTGTTTGTAGCAATTTATCAGATAGCAGAAAAGGTTGTAAATTATATAACAGAAATACATACTATCAAGAGATACTATTAATTTAAAGTTTCAAATTATTCTGCAAAATTAAAAGTGACTACGATTATGGCTACGATCGGCAGAGAGCAATTAGAGGATTTGAAATTTTTTAAAATTTAAAAAATAATGTAAAAGAATTCTGAATTTTACTGCTGAGTTCTCAAACATTTTGTAATTTAGCAGATTATGCCTTTTCTCAAGACTGCGGAAAACATAAAGTTTTCTCGTGTTTTTTCGGCGTTTATCAGTGGTTCCTTTCCATATTGTATACATAGAATAAAATAATAAATTTTAAGCTAAAGAAACATGAATGTGTGCCCGCCCACTTTCGTAGAATATACATTTGCCAAATATCAATATCATTAAACCTTATATATAATCGTTGGACTCTGCAGCTCGCAGTGTCTCGGTAATAATGGAATTTTGGTGATTCACAATGGTACACAAAAGCTAAACAGCTGTTTTAGGCCTTTTGTCAAAAACAACGTGGAAAATACACAATTCGGTGCAATCGGTCGGAATTCAAATTTCAAGCTGTTCGAGCCGAGCCGAGCCGACCCACTTTCAATATTCTTCCGAGCCGAGCCGAGCCGAGCCGAGCCGAGCCGACCAGATTTTCTCCCGAGCCGAGCCGAGCCGAGCCGGAAAATCCAGGCTCGTCCTCATCTCTAGTTCGAAGTCAGCAATTTGCCTTAAGCCCGGTTTATACTTGTCCGTTTGTCCGTTTTGGCGTTTGGACGTTTGACCGTTTGGGTGTAGACTCAATTGAAATGGAGTTGTCCGTTTATCCGTATGCGGGTGTCCGTTTGGGCGTAAGAAAAGTTGAGCAGTGTTGAACATTTTCTTACGCCCAAACGTCCAAACGGACAGACGGCCAAAGGGACAAGTATAAACCGGGCTTTAAATGCAGTAACAGATAAAGCATGCGGCATCTCCGAGCAGCCAACACATCTTTAGAATCTGCCTGCAGGTAATATCTGAAGGAGCAAAGCTGTTTAAAGCAAATTCACTAAGCTTTCCCTTGTCTGAACTAGTGTGATCAACTGGTTCTCCCTTGAGACAACTCCCACAAGGAACTGAGGTACTGTTCCTTTGCCTTTTAGTCGTGGCCATGGCCAGCCTTCCGACCATTTATGGAAACGTTCGGCCAGCCATCTAGATAATTCAACTGCAGGTATGTCTGGACGAAACACAATTATATTGAGCGTTTTTTGAACAAATTTACAGCAAGTTCGCTTGCCTGGTTTGATCTGGGCAAATGGTTCTTCCTTGTGACCGCTTCCGCAGGAACTGAGGCACTGTTCCTTTGTCTTCCAGGCGGATATGTCGGCAATGAGTGGACCTGGTTCGCAGTTGTTAGGACATTGAAAATACCCACTGTTGACCTCTATAATTGAAATTACAGCAAGCAATAAACCACCAATAAAACCAAACTTCGATCTCTGTCAACCTTTTGCGTAACATTCAGTATAACAAAAACAAGGAAACCAGAAATGTCAAAAACTTTTGATGGAAAGAAATGAAAAAGGTTGGGTGGAAACACTAGAATTATAATTCCATTCGTCAGAAATCATCGAGTGATTGGGGAGAGTTTGGTGCGGATAAACCGGCAGAATTTTCCGGTTTCTTGCCCACACCGAAAAACCGTTTTTCCGATTTTCCGGAGGATGGGTGATCGACCCCCCCCTGGGATTGAGCTCAAGGTCTGGGGGGTGTGGGGTGATACCCCTACCCCTCCAAGCGCATGTATGTTTATACATGAAAGGGAAATAGTCCATTATCTAACAAAACAGATGAATATTAAGCTATTTTAAACTCAATCACCTAAGTGTTCCAATTGGACTGGAGTCTTCTGGTGCAAAGTAAATATCGGAAGAGAATCTTTGCTATTGGCCTTGCAACCAGCAAGACATTCTTCCCGGCTGTACCAACCAGGGGCGTCAGCTACCCTCGGTCCTGGCTCGCAGTCATTAGGACACTGATATAGCACTTTCAATTCTGTAAGAATAATTGAAACAATGTTAAACAACAAAATCCACTCAACTAGCAGGTACATACATGCTTGCAATTTGACTCTAAGTGCCTCCGATCATGTCGTATTCAATCTGTAAAAAGTAAGAAGTTTATGAGCATTGCATGTATGGCGGGTTCAGCATTCTCAATACTTCATGTAAACAATTTACCAGTTAGTCTACATTAAGAAAACCTAGAAAAGTCGTCCATTTTTGGTCATTTTCTCGCCAATTTTCACATATTTTATTGTCCAAATTATATATTTTAACGAGCATAGGATAACGTGGGGGGGAATGGGGGGATGCAGACCCCTCCCAGACCGACAAAAAACGGGCAGACCCCCTCAGCGAAACGGAAGAAAGGGCAGACCCTCTCGTCCAGAAAGGAAAAAAGGGTAGACCCCTCAGCGATTTTTGCTAAAAATTGCTAATTTTTTAGCAAATTTTGGCGATTTTTTCACAAAATTTCTTGAAAATCGCTAAAAATTGTCATTTGTTACTAATGTTTGGTCAAAAACGTTAAAAATCTGCTATTTTTACTAATTTCGGGGCAGACACCCCTAAAATTTTGGAAGTTTTCAGGGGCAGACCCCTCGCCGAGGTCGGGGTAGACCCCCCCAGAATCGGACCCCGTGTTAATGTATGTTAACGAGGTTTTAAAATTAAAGTCGTAACTCTTACGGTTGTCGAGTAATTTCACCTCAAAGTTGAGATTCATGTATTAAACATTGAAAAAGAGAAACGGTGACAAATCTACATTAAAATAATGCTGAAATGTTAAACTGCGGCACCCTGGAATTAGAATTTTAATTTAGGCCTTTAAAATTTTTTAATTAATTTTTAAAGGATTAAAATTTTACTTGATGCTCAAGTCGTATTAAATTTTAATTCTTCAAAACTTTATTAAGCAATTTTAAAGGCCTAAATTAAAATTCTAATTCCAGGGTTCCGCAGTTTAACATCAGCATTATTTAATGTAGACTCATCACCGTTTGTCGGGAGATGTTTTTGACGCACGTGAAAAATGACGACTTTTAAAATTTTCTATGTTACATAAGAAATCTCAACTTATGTTGATAGATCTGGACAAATTATACATTACAATGACGCTAAAATGTTAAACTGCCGTACCCTGGAATTAGAATCTTAATTTAAGCCTTTTAAAGGATTAAAATTTGACTTGATGCTAAGTCGTGTTAATAATCCATCAAAAATTAATTAAACAATTTTAAAGGCCTTAATTAAAATTTTAATTCCAGGGCACCGCAGGTTAACCTCTTAGCATTATTTAATGTAGACTCATCACCGTTTGTCGGGAGATGTTTTTGACGCACGTGAAAAAATGACAACTGTTAAAATTTTCTATGTTTAACATAAGAAATCTCAACTTTGAGGTGAAATTACTCGACAACAGTAAAGCCCGGTTCATACTTGTCTCTAAGTCTCTGTCTCTAGGTCTCTGTCTCTATGTCTCTGTCTCTGGCCGGTTCATACCTGTCTCTGTCCTTTTGTCCTTTTGTCTCTAAGCTGTCCTTAAGAGTCTCTAAGCGAAGTTGAACAATGCTCAACTTTTCTGCCTGTCCTTAAGAGACAGCCAATCAGAATATTGATATCACGTGAAAAGTCTCTGTTACCTGAATACTTAAAAGTAGCTGCATCTAAATCCAATTTGAAAATAAGTTTTCCACATAATACAGCGTTAGCTGTTAACAAGATAATAAAAATGCTATTGTATTGTTCAATTTTAAAATATTTAGTTAGTTTTTAACTACACCAGGTGACCAATGAAATTTGAATTTGTTGTCACGTGACCGAGTCTCTGTCCTTTTGTCCTTTTAGGTATGAACGTCTTGTCTCTATCAGTGTAGAGACAAAAGGACAGAGACACAGAGACAGAGACTCAGAGGTTTATTCCCAGTTGTCATACATCCTAGTTGTCATACACTTTATGATTGGTCAAACCAATATCACGTGATTAGTCTACAGTTAATTGCACCGCCTTCTCGGAGCATAGGAATACAGCGGAAAATCACGCTGAGTTTAAACTGAGGAATAAGGGGACGTTATAATTTAAGTATATGCAAGTATATGCAGTATATGCAATATTTTAGTATATATAAGAAAATTAACATTTCTAAAATTTAATACAAATTTATTTGGAAGTATTAAAATTTTCTTTTATTTCTTATTTTATGTCTTATTTTAACGTTTAACTTAAACTTGATTTTTTAATGAAAAAGTGTCTATTAATACATATATCTAAATTTCCAACTAATTTTTAAACACAGATTGATTCAGTCGTGAATGATGTTGAAGTTAATTTCATGTAAAATATATACAGCTATGTGTATATATATTTTATTTTTTGGAAGTTTTTTCAAAAATAGGGTATGAATTTTTTAATCCTTTTTTTAAAATTGGGGATTTTAATCATACATATTTTCCAGTTTGTATCCTATGTAATTTAAATTTTAATTTTAGAAAAATAACTACAATTGACTACGTAACCCAGTACCCCTTAAAATTTTAAATTTTAAACCCTGTACTTACTACAGAGCGTGTAATCTCATACAAAATTGGAAGAAAGTTTCTTATTGGGGCGGAGCATTCAACTGTCACGTGATTTCTTAATGTCCAATTATAGCGTGTATGACAACTAGGATGTATGACAACTAGGAATACGCCGACTCAGAGACAGAGACATAGAGACAAGTATGAACCGGGCTTAAGAGTTACGACTTTAATTTTAAAAACTCGTTAAAATATAACATTTGGACAATAAAACATGTGAAAATCAGCAAATGAATGAAGCAATGAAAATAAAAAAATGACCTTAAAACTGGACCCCGCTTTCAGCAAATGCAGAGCAGTTGGGTGTCTTTGCAATAAACTTTGGTTCAGCCTTTTATTACAGAAGATTTTTAAAAACGCCTTCTTGTTCATTCTATAAAGTTTGCAGAATAGATGATTTTAGCAATCCTTTTCATCTTTCGAAGTTTAACACGTTCTAGTCATTAGCCGGACGCCTTGTTGCGCATTGGATTGATTATTAGTTGTGTTGAGTGAGCCGAGTTCAGCATTTCGTTCTAGGGAGGCCGACTTCATCTGCTTTCAGGGAGAGATTCCCTAAATGCCGAAATATACTTTAGGTAGCGGCTTTCCCAAGCCACCACAACCTTATAGCAAAATTAGTAGGGAGGTCATGCATAAACGAGATTCAATTAAGCACATTTAACACTGCTTTCCTTGCCTGGTTGGGTCTGGCCAAATGGTTCTTCCTTGTGACCACTTCCGCAGGAACTCAGGCACTGTTCCTTTGTCTTCCAGGCGGATATGTCGGCAATTAGTGGGCCTGGTTCGCAATTGTTTGGGCATTGAAAATACCCACTATTGAGCTCTGTAATTAATATAACAACAAGTTGCAATAAAACTGTCCTTTCAGCAGCAGTTGACGTATCAACATAGGAACAAGCAAGAGTGCATAATGCATATGGCATTGCGACACACTCTATATGGGCCGAAACTGCCCTACGCAAGCTCTGGGCAAGCATAAATATAAGCTGCCTTGCTTATGAAAATTGGACCTAATTGAAGAGTAGTGGTCAAGCGATACAAAGATACATGGAGCCTAAGAATGGCAAAGGAGAATTCTTGGGCTGGGTTCTATACTTGCATCTATGTTCAATATTTAGAAAGCATGATCCAACCCGGGAGGTTAGGATTGGATCGAGAAAGTCAACCGCATACTGCATAAGTTTTCTAATTGAAAGTACGGAGTTTGACGCTCGTTTTATACACTTTCGCATAAAGTAATACAAAATAGTAGATTGTTACTACTTGATGTGTTTATTGCGTGAAGTGTTTACTGCATAATTTGTAATCTACGAAAGCCGGTGGGTTGAGTAGCAGAGCTCCTAGAGTGTAAGACGTTTATAATTCAATTGGCTTACGCGAAATTACGCTTACGCATTTCGTCTTGTCCGGCTTACAAAGCTAATTTGTTGTTAAGTTTTTGTTACATTTTTCTTATTTTTGAGCCTCAATTATTTGCAAATCGGACTCTTACAATTTTCGTTAGGTTCTGAAAGATGCAGCAGCCTTGAGATAGTCCATTGCTGTTGAAGAGTGTGTGAGAAAAGTTTGCGAATGGATTTTCCTAAATTATTTTTAAAACCTTTTTGTTTACTGTAATTTGAAAATTTAACAGAGTCTGTAAGATTGTTTATTGTTTGTTTAAAAATTCGAATTTGCAAGAACTGTGGAAAACTGGGTTGAAAAACCATAGGAACCAAACAATGTTAACTTAACGGACACCTTAGATCTGTCATCAGAAGTCGTCGAACAGTATGCTAAAAGGGAAAATGCCAACTATGTAACAACAGAGATGAATGTTAAAAAATGATCATACCTAAGTGTTCCAACGGGACTGGAGTTTTGCGATGTATCGTAAATATCGGTAGGGCATTTTCGCTGTCAGCCTTGCAGCCAGTAAGACATTCTTCCCGGCTGTACCAACCAGGGGCATCCGCTACCCTCGGTCCTGGCTCGCAATCATTAGGACACTGATATAGCACTTTCAGTTCTATGAGAACAATTACGGATTATTGTACGATTAGTTGAACAATAATTTGCTTATGGTAACCTAAAATTGAATCATCTATTATCAACTTTAAAAATGCTTCATGTCAAAGCAAGACAGCGACAAGTCTTTGCAAAATTGACCTTACGATGTTACCATTCAGAATTCTAAATTTAAAACTTTTAATCAGAGTATCCAGTTTTATGCATATTGTTTCAAACATTTCGCGAATTGTTGAGTCTTGAAATTTGTAGGAGTTGCGGGTCTGCTGCAGTGAGCTGAGCTGATCTGAGCTATGGAGTAGCACACGTGGAAATAATCACAAGTCCCTATTCTTTGCGTGCTGAGAGGAGATCAGGGTTCTTCCAGAGCCGCAGCGACAGTCTTGTCCAAAATGTAACAATAAACTAAACTTGCGGTCTTCCAACAAACTAAAGCATTCTAGCAAAACTTGTGTGGAGGTGTATTTGAACGAGCTAAATTATATTGTTTGTTTAAGAAAATTCACGGTTGCCCTTCACTCTTGCCTGGTTTGATCTGGATAAACGGTTCCTCCTTATGTCCACTTCCACAGGAACTGAGGCACTGTTCCTTTGTCTTCCAGGCGGATATGTCGGCTATGAGTGGACCTGGTTCGCAATTGTTTGGGCATTGGAAATATCCACTATTGAGCTCTGTAATTAGTATAACGCCAAGGTGACTGCAGATAAAGTGGTTTGATAAAACATCTGTTGTTAGCCTTTTATTAGACAAAAATGAATACATTCACACAAGTAGTAGCAAGAGTACGTAATACACAATAGTATGACGAGGACCTGTCGGCAAGCGCCCCAGAATAAGTGACCGTGTGGTACGAGCAGCGAGCGGTATGCAGGGTTGTGGTGCGCTCTAATCAAAAGCTCTTAACAGGTTTTGTAAAATTCATTGAGTTTTGAACGTTTATATAACAAAGTGCAAACCAACAATTTCATTTTGGATTAAGTCAGAAGCAGAGTGAGGGGAGCAATGCTGCTAACTATCAAACAGCATTACTTAATGGACCTTTAAACTTTGCTCAAAAATTACCGAAAGGTACGCAAGAGCTAAACTTCCAATTATCTAACAAAACAAAACAAAACAAAACAAAACAAAACGAAACAAAACTTTGATATACCTAAGTGCTCCAACTGAACTGGCGTCTTCTGATGCAAAGTAAATATTGGAAGAGAATCTTTGGTATTTTCCTTGCAACCAGCAAGACATTCTTCCCGGCTGTACCAACCAGGGGCGTCAGCTACCCTCGGTCCTGGCTCACAATCGTTAGGACACTGATAAAGCACTTTCAGTTCTATTATAACAATAATCTAACAACAACGATAATTTGCTTATGGTAAAATATAAAATTTAATAGTATTTTTTGCATGTTTATTTAAGTTTTTACCCATCCTGTATTCTAATTGTTTCACTTATTGACAACTGTAATAATGAAAGCTTATTTTGCATAGTCACATCTGCAAGAAAGGATGCAATTGCGCCCTTAATGAAATTAAAGTTTTTAGCGGTAGCACAAATCAAAGGGCTACTGGAACTAAAATATTTCGATTACTCTGGCCGTGGCTATTTAGCGAGTTATATTTGAGACTATCTCGACTTTGCCTTTGAGACTTAAGGAGAATGGTCGCCAGGTACCAAATTTTGCAGCCACCGATATCACTCATTTTCGGGTATAATATACCCCCATATGTGTCCAAAAACAAGACAAGTTTTTAGAGTCCAGGGTCAATCCAGTTAAGAGATATTGCAGTTCAAACCCCTACAATTTTGTGTTTACGCCAGTATACCTCTCTTAGGGTTTCGAACTCGTGTACACATAGGATGATAAAGGATGGCCCAACCAATATATCAAATTAAAGCATCTTTCTGGGGCTATTTATTGCTGTACAAATAACAATGATACGCCACGTAGCTAGCAAGTAACGGTGCTTGAAAGTTTGATCAAGCTCATTCCGAATGTTAGGTATTTACTTCAAACTTTAACGCACTCTAACTTTCGCATACTGCTTTGTAGAAACTTGGTCCAAGAAGATAAAATGTTCAGAACATCGAGAGCTTCAATTTGATATAAAATTTGGCTATATTTGGAAAATTTGAAAATTTGCCATTTTTTACTATAGGCCTCCGTCATCGAACTGAGGCATGCATCCATAGTTCAACACCAGCAATTGCAGTGAAATTTAGCAAACATTTTTCTTGCATATGTGCAAATAGGCACACCGAATTTGGTTGGAATAGCTCGGCTTTCACCCGACTTATGGACAATTATATTCACAAATTTGAGAAGATGACGTATTTTGAGGAAAAAAGCCAACGCGGTGACCAAGAGTGTGATCTACCCCCAAGCAGCAGCAGGGTTGTGCGTATGCAACTTGAACCTCTATTTGTGTACTGTGTTAATATCTATACGCGAAATATGTGCAGTGAATGGTTAGTTCAGGGCATGGCGAAACCTTTCTCCGGTTGCCTTTTTGTACATCAGAATTGTGCAAAAACAGACTTCATCAAACTTTAAAAATTTCTAGAAAATCGCGAAGCTTACGCTAAAACACCTCATATAGATATTAACACGCTACCTAGTCCAGATTAACATTTTGGCAAGTTATAGCTCATTTGCTCTTGCACAGCACTCAAACTTTTGTTGTCACCGCGAAATGTTCCTAACTTTTTCGTTTTCCTATGTTTAACACATGTCGGGGTCACGTTTGGAGGACTATTGTGAATGATAAGGAAAGTTTTGCAACAAACGCAACTGTCTTGTTTTGGGGACCCATGAGGAGTACAAAATATGTGAAAACGAGAAAAATCGGAGGTGGTCGAAATTGGCGACCCCCCTTAATCTAACTTCTTTTAAACTGAATGGTTACAACAGCAAATGTCAAAAGACGTACGTCAAATTAGGAATCAAGCTTGCAATTAAGAATTAAGAATTAAGAAATTAAGATTTAACTCTGCTATAATAGTCTAGAAAAGTTAAACTGGACCAAGTCGAAGAATTGCTTGGAGTGTTTATTATTCAAGATAAATGTGAAAGAGAATGCATATATTTCTTAGTAGCTGGTTACAGAAATCAGAGATTTCAAAAATTTAACTAATAAAATTTAGAATTTAAAATTTTTTATTTTTGATATCTCGGATTCCTGAGCTGTCAGAAAATAAACACATTGTCAAGCTTAGCTCAAGTAATAAACTGTCCACAAAACGAACACGTTTGCTGATTTTGAAGTCTGCTAGACTGTAATGTAATGAGGAGTCTAGGCAAAATCGAAAATCCTTTGCTAGGTGTTGTTGGCCGTCTGTGTAGAAAATGACAAGGCGATTGCCAACTCTGGTCAGTCCAGTTGTTGCTATGCCTACGCAGGGATATGCAGCAGTTTGCTGGAATCATCTCTCTAGATGGACTTCCAATTTGTGTTTACACTTTTTATACTGTGACTATTTGTGTCCGAAACCATGTCAAGCGTTCCGGCCATTTGCGGGGGCCAGTGTTATCAGAATTGGGTTGAGTTCAACTCAGGTTAAACCCATTTTTGGGCTCAACCTTAATATTCTAGGGTTGACTTAAACCCCGGCGCTCAACCCAATGTTATCAAAAATTTCGGGGTTGACTTTTCTTTTTCAGCGCTAAGTGGGTTCTTACTCAACCCAGATTTTAAACCCAACCCTGTTTTTTCAACCCGGGTTTATTCAACCCGGTTTTGATAACACCGGGGTTACAGTTTCCAGCCCAATCTCAACCCGGGTTGGGGTTTCAACCCGGGTTGAATGCTTGATAACATCGGCCCCCAGCTCGTATCTGAACGAAACAGAATTGTATTAAACGTTTCTTTGAACAAAATTTTAGCAAGTTTGCTTGCCTGGTTTGATCTGGCCAAATGGTTCTTCCTTGTGACCATTTCCGCAGGAACTGAGGCACTGTTCCTTTGTCTTCCAGGCGGATATATCGGCAATGAGTGGACCTGGTTCGCAGTTGTTAGGACATTGGAAATACCCACTATTGAGCTCTGTAATTAATATCACAACAAAGTGCAGACAAAAGTTTAAACTTTATAAAATAACCATCATGTTCACTCAAACACATGTGTAGTATTTGACATGTATTAGTCGGCTTAGTAATGTTCAACACGAAATCACATCATCATTACATCACTGAATCAAGTAAATTGAACCGCCTTATCCTGGGCTAGTCATCAATATACTATTGTTTGATTTTGTTACCCAATCTTTTGAGTTTCAGTGGGCGTCTATATGCCTTCATAAAGACGACTTTTCTTGCTAAGCTTGGCCTGGACCTGTTCTTGCATTTAGCTCTGCATTCCGCCTGAGTCCTCCAACCTGGGGCATCAGCAATGCGTGGACCAGCCTCGCAGTTGTTGGGACATTGAAACAGGTCAGCTGCTAAACATTTGTAAATGCAAAAAATTCAAATGAAACCTAAATGAAATCCAGACAGCTGGGGGGCAGTTTCATAAAACAGTTTTCCTACTCGACTCGACCACTAGACTCTGCTAGTTGTCGAGCCGAGTCGCTAATGTGTTTCATAAAAGTTGTGCGGTCGAGTTCGTACTCGCACTGGATTTGTCAGAAGTCACATTCTCAGAATTTTTTAGCTAGATCGTTTGCGGGTTCAGCTGATAACCGATAATAGCTGATTCGAGTGCTGCCAGTAGATGCCAGAGTCTTCTTGGTAGGATGAGCAGTCCTCCTTCATTTTTCGTATTTATTCAATAAAACAGGTATATTCTGCATTTAGTTTGTCCGCTAATTTACCCATTTTAACATCTTTTGTGAACGTTCTCAAAACTACCAAACCAATTGACTTACAGCAGATTGCTAGAAATGATATCACGATACAGAAACGTAGTGCCATATTGAACGCTCGTCGTGGTAATCTTCCGTTATGAATAAAAGTGTCACAGATACTTTGCCATTTAAACGAGATAGCAATAACAGTAGCATCTGCTAAGCCGATTTGGAGAAAATGCGCTATAACTGAGCCATTACCTTTCGAAATTGGTGGTTTGAAACACCAACGTAATGCTTAACGTTTTAACACATAGTAGTATTCGTTGCATTTCGCCAACCCAATCGAACGACGGTGAACACATATACAGCAAAACCTATTCAGTAGGTTTTAATTGGTGCTGAATCTCAAGTGAGCAAAATAAGGGGATTAATAATTGACAAAAAATGAGGCTGTTCAAGTCGTTGCGGCTTGCTTGCTATAGCAATAGATTAAATTGATCTTGGATTGTGGGTGTAATTTGCAGAAGCAAACGATCAAGCCTACTGCCTGGACATGGTCTGGTTTGAACATAACTGTAGATGCATGCAGAGGCAATTCTCGGTTGCTTATATTCTTATATTCTTATATTCTTATTCTCTCAGTCTGCTTTAGCAAGATATTTTTCGAAAGGGTAGGGCGGAATTATGGTTAATTGAATTGAAATAATGACTGTAAAAATTGAAACCTAATTTTATGCGACTGAAGCAGTCGCATAAAATTAGGTTTCAATTTTTACAGTAATTATTTTTACAGCCATTCAAAGCTCCACTTTGTAGGTCAGTACTCAGTATCCTCGCGGAGGCGAAATGTTGTGTATGGTATTTACTGGTTGTCACTTGTCAGGTTTCACTGGAAGGTCTACTCATACCAATTTTATTGAGAGCTAAATTTTTCATAGAAGTTTATATACATTTAAATTTTCGTCATCCTATTAACGTTTTTCTTGCAACGTTTGAAGAAATGACATATTTCAGTCGATATTAATGTTATTTTGCCATGCATATTAGTTGAATTTATGTTCCAGGTTTCAACTCTGGCAGCATTTTCCTGGGAGCACCCCCCAACAGAGTTGGAAGTGGACAAGATTTTCAGTGTCCACGTCCACGTTTGTCCACGCAGGTCTTGTCCACGTCCGCCCGCACATGCCCGCATGTCCACGTTTCTAAATCTTGTCCACCAGTGCCCGCGTTTCAAAACATATTTGCTTTTAGTAGTCCTAGTTTCAATTCATGTTAGAGCTAGGATTGTTTAAGTTTTTTTTTAAATTGGTGTTTTCTCTGGAAATTTACTTTTTTTGCAGTATAAACACGTTTTCATGGGGTTTGTAGCATTTAATACTATATGTAGTACATTGTTTTCGTCTGTTCATGAGAAAAAAACAACAAATATTCGCACAGAATGATATTTCTGCCAAATTACTGAACGTCAAGATTGAACAGCAAAGTCTTCCGAAAATGTTCAGTGTGGGAGATCTGGGGAGTGGGACCTTCCAGACGTTGAGAATTTTCAAAAATTCCGAAAAATCGAGTCAGAAAACCTTTACTATCCAAAGTAGGAAGATATTATATACACGCAAAATTGGTAGAGATAAAAAATGTACATTAGAGCCAAAACACATGTCTAAATTTATAAGTATATATAATGGAATTTAAAAATGCAATGGTTAATAATTGCTCTAACGAAGGCTGGTATTGGCAACGTTGAGTCGAAATAAAACAGAAGTAAAATACACCTGGATAAAATCATTGAAGGGGCATAACTTAAAACTTCACTAAAATGACTAAGAATTTGCTTCTTCAGCTAAAAATTTAGTGTTTATAAATTTTTTTGTACTTTTAAAAAGTGCGAAAAACAATAAAAACACAAAAGTTCTCTTTTCAGTAAAAGTTCGTGAGAGGTTCTTTGAGATGAGTGGCAGGTGTCAATTGAAATTTCCCCCATTCCTCCACTGCAATAAGAAAAGAAAAATCCCTGTAATAAAATTGGCTTTCAAACTTTTAATTCTTGTTATTTAAATATCAAATTTTAAACAATTTTTGTAACAAAACAACCACGATAACAAGAAAACAATTTTTCATTATGGATTTCTGTGGCAGCATTAGTGTGGCAACGGTTAAGAAAAGCTACACAGTTCAGGCTTCAAAAGAAACGTCTTCCCGAGGACTATTTTTACTGAAATCGTTTAATGATTAAGTAAGCTCAAGATTTTGAGAAAAATGTAAATTTTGTCTGATTTTCATCAAAATTTTTTAAGTTTGATTTTTCTTGAACAGAATGACAAAACGCGAAACCATGAAAATTAGCCATCAGTAATTGTCTCAAAATGCGCGTTCAAAGCGGTTCTTTAATTGATTGTATGAGTTGAGAGTAATCTGTATTCAAAACAATCTGGTTGCGATTTTCAAAATTTCACATTTTCGTTGCTGTGCTGTAGAGGCAGAGAGCTCTCCATTGAACAAAGCGTGTCCATTAGGACTACAAACGTGGACAATACTTGATCGACGGACCAGCGCTGTTGAAGCTGTCGAAATCTTGCAATATATAATTTTTCGAAAAATGCCCAGTTTTGGAACTCGAAATTCAATTTTCGCTGTTATCTCTTAAATTGTAAGGAAAATTGTAACGAAAAATATTCTCAAGAGCAAAGTTGTAGGTCTTGGTGAGAGGATTCGAATGACTATATGTTTGGCCGGTAAGGTGGCCGCAGTGGAAGTTATGGCGGATTTATGTAACCTAATTTTTCTAAAACGCAACTGTTCCATCGCAACTTTTCTAGGCTAAGCGATGTATGTAATCTTAGCAAGTGTGAATAAATTTCCACGACAATTGCGCTTTTGAAAAGCCCAAAATCACGCGAACCCGAACCTTAGCACCTTAAGCATTGTAATTATTGTGAAAGAAAATCTGTTCATTATGGTTCCTTTTTCCAGCAAACATCAAGTAATATAGTATCACACCAAGGCCTGCAGGTGTACAGTATTAAAGCGATTTAAAATGAAATGGGCTCATCAAAGCTAAAAAGTCAAATAAAATGATGCCAGCACAATAAATGAGAAAGAAGAAGAAAGTCATGTACCACCGAAGGTCCGAAAAATTCGGACCTCCGGTGGGATTCGAACCCACGACATTTTGCGCACTAGGCAAACGCTCTGCCGACTGAGCTACGGAGGCAAAACATAACAATGGTAAACTAAAAATAGCCAATATAAAAACGATTATATAAAGCTAGGTTGAATTTTAACGTTTTTTATAAAATAACGGGTGACAAAATTTTGTCCACATTTGTCCACGTTTGTCCACGTGGACAAGCCTTCTGTCCATGTCCACTGGACCCGCGGGTACCCGCGGGTACCCGCGGGTACCCGCGTCCACCTTCCAACTCTGCCCCCCAAATATGCTATCCTATGTTATGTTTTGTGATGTCATTTTTGGGTTACCACAGGTGGAAAGCTTCATTGAGAGTATCCTGTATTGTATTAAAAACAGACAACCATTAATCGAGCTGAATTAATCGTACTTGTGCTATTGCTGTTGTCTGTTGCGGAAAGCATGAAAATGGTACTAGTAAAAATTCTGCCTCTTCAATCCAGCTCCACCACGTATCTAGTATTCAGCAGTCGAAACGAACGATTAAGTTTTTAGTTTTAGTTTTTAGCTGCATCATTCACATTTCTGACACACTAGGTTACCTTATCTAGTTGACATATGTTATTAACACGCTACATTAAAAACCTAAATATTCAACTGAAACGTTTTCGATGAATGTAAAACATAAATAAGCTAAGGCACGCATGAAACAGAACAATCTCATTAAACATTGTCAACAGTTTAAAGCAGCTATCAGCATTTTCCACAGGATAATTTGCAGTTCTGAGACATCCATACGTTGCCTCCACATGCACCAACAAAAGCCCAGAATGGACACAAACGATGGTTGTTGTTGCAACCTGGCACTGGCGTTGGTATATCTCCACCGGCGTCTTCTACTGGAATTAAATGAAGAAAGGCAGTATATGATTTAGTTTTCAGCTAACTTGTATTGATTAAGGGCACTCGCAAAGTAGTTAACGGATAAGCAGTGGCGGTTGTTTACAAAATGGTCATGTATCAAAACAACGAATTGGTTGTTTCTGATTCGTTCTGTAGATTAATCCTTAACATGGTCATTCGACTTTAAGATGATGAAATCTTTCTGTAAGGGTAACTAAACTGGTGTCTGAATGAAGAACTTTCGCCAAGAGTTTTAACAGTTTCGTTTCAGTTTATTAGTATAGGGTACCTGAAATTCCACATGAGTCGCAAGACAGTTGGCAGTTCACTTTCATCCAGAAAGGATTAGCGTCACATTCACCTCTTTCAGCCCATACACTACAGCGAGGATGAGAATCAGAGCAGTCTACGAAAAGAAAACAGAATATTCTATTCGTAAACTGACAAAAAAGAAAAAACCGAAAAGTTTAAATTTAAGCAGCCAAGTAAATTGGCTTTTCAGTTGTATGTGTAATGGCAACATTTTCTCGGTCATAGTTTTGTTGGCTGGCCACTTTATCTGCGTGGCCGGCCGCACTTGAAAACTCTACATACAAGTTTTGCACTTCGGTAAATTTTCAAAAACTTTAGCACTAAATATGTTATATGATGTTGTACACTTACTCACTCTGTTTTATGCATAACAAATGCTAACACGTGTTGGACTGGTTCAGTCACCTGACCGGTCGCCTTTTAGAACTGACAATCCGTTCAATGTTATAATGAAAAATTACTACATATATCTGGTTTTTCAAAGTATATATGGAAACTCCAAGCTAACTTGTGATTCCTTTTGGAGACATCTTTTCTCAGTTTACCTTTTCAGATTTTCATTTGTGACGTCAGCCAACAATACGAGCCCAAAAGATATTCTCACCTGAAGAAACGTTTTCAACTTCTAATGCGATTATTGTTGAATGCTTTACAACGTGGAAGCTGCAGTGTTACTTGTACTTATCCAAATTTGCAAGTATATTTACCTCCAAGCCCGCAAGACTGCAGGCATTCCTCCTTTGTATTCCAACCGGATGTATCAGCGATCTCAGGCCCGGGTTCACAGTTGTTTTCACATTGGAATAAAGGAGCAGCAACTCCTGCAAGAAATTTCTTTCATTAAGTATTTTCCCGCATTAGAAATATATGCCAAGCCAATCATAATAACTGTAGAATGAAGCTTAAGCATCCCGGCAGGCAGTGTACTGGTTTCGGTTCTTGCGATAATTGGCTACAGGAAACTTGTGCAGTATTGGAAAATTTTGTTTTGAACTAAGTTCTGAAGGACAAGAACAGGTACAATGAACAGCACAGAAAACAATAGGCGGAATCATATTTAATGCTCTAAACTAAACGCGTTGAACTGTGTATAAAATTCATAAAATTCCCATAACTTTGCAAACTTCGTTCAGTTTCACGTTGTGCACCAGGAAATGACAAAAATTTAAATGAAGAAGTTTACAGTTTAAGGGATAAAATCTGTCGGAAAATCATCACCATCAGCTTATTGACAAGAAAATTTTATATGTGCCTGTTTTCTCAAATTAGTTTCAGACTAAGGTTTCAGTTGTAGTACTGATGAGAAGTATTAATCTGTAAAACATGAAACTTTTCATTTTCAATGGCTGAAGCTGAGCTACACTATTTTCAACAACAGCAACGGACACACAATTGGTTTATAATATGGCAAAGTAAAATTGTCTAACCTCGCAGGGGAGGAGCACAAACGGCTACGCATTCTTCAAATGTATTGAAGCCAGAAGAGCCAGCGACCATTGGTCCGATTTCACAGTCGTTCTCACAGAAGTACATTTGGCTTCCTATAACGCAGAAAGTGACATTAAAGACATCAGAGAATTAGAGGAATCTGCCCAAACTCCACTTGATTTGATTCTAAAGGTATCGACACAGTCTATGCGAATACACAACCTGGATTTCACGCTATATGATATATTAGCTAGAGTTTTCATCTGTATACTTTAAATCTTTGTTGCTTAGCTTTGTGCATACGCAGTCTGGGAAGACAGGGACCATACACTAACATTAGGGTCAGATCCTGGGAGGGGGGCTTGTCCCGAGAAAATTTTGAGGGGGATTGTACCTTGAACCCGAATTTTTGAGAGGGCTTTTACCGAAAGCTTAAATTCATGTTAATAGTAGCATAAATTCACAGCAAAAATTATGAATCGTTGGAAAAAAATCAAAAATTTATATAAAGTTTTTTGAAAACTTAAAAAATTTTCATTTCTTTAGAAATTTTCATTATCGGCGAAGAAGGAATTTTTTAAGAAGAAATATTTTGAACTTCAGAGCGAAAACCTATTTTTTCCGGCCATTTTTGCGTACCCCTTGTCTAAGTGTTCTTTAACCCTTGACCCTGACGACGGTAACCTTTTCCGGGTTGGTGGGGGCTCGGACCCCCCTCATACGCCCCTTGTTAACCTGTCATGTGGTCTGTTTTGTCTATTCAGTTGTTTGAATTTAAAATTAGTTGCTCGCTTAAGCAATGAGGCCTTCGCTATATTTTGCTCACTGCAGTACGTTGACTGCTTTCAAATATAAAGGAGGTAAAACAAATTAAGTTGAATTTAGTTGAGTCGTGTCTTTGCTTCAGAACAGTCGACTCTTTTGTTTTGTCGCTAGTGTAAAAAATGTAGTCGCTTGTATGTATTGTTAATAAAATGGACTTGACTACTTTTCTGCAGGTTCACAATCGGTAGTGTATGCCTACAGCTCCTCTTCATGCCTATCTGATAAAACCTAATTAAAACTGACGAATTCAACACGATACTTTAATCTTGATTTTACATGAAACTATTAAGCAATATTTTTCATAAAAATACACGAAGAACCGTACAACCAATGATCAACTCAACAACAAAATCACACCAAAAATATTGGAACAGTCTCAGCTGCCAACGATATAGAGGGAGACCCACAACCCAAGCAATCACTACTAAGTTCTACCCAAGACTGACAACCCTAACCTTCAACTAAGTGACTCCATCTTTGTAAACTACCAAAGTAGCTAAGTTCCAAAATAGTTTTATCATTCATGAAACAACTTCTAAAATTATCATGGTTTTCAACGAATATTTCACAAACTTCCCCCTCTTTGGCCCGCGCGCCCACGCCGCGGTACGCAAATTAGTAGGATAAAATGTAGGTTAAAGAACAAATCGTAGGTACTAGTTCGGTAAAACGCATGTTAAAATTTTGAGACACACTGTAAAACTACACTGGAGAACCTCTCCAGAGGCTGACAATGGAACAAGGCACCACAACACACACACGGGCCCACTACCGGTGCCTGGCCCGATAAAGCAAAAACAAAGACAAGACAAATGACAATATACAACATACAACACACACAAGCAACAGATATACCCGCAAAACGGCACCAGACATAATATGTACACAGGCCAAACTGTAATCAAAACAAAAATTTTCCCAAACCTCAGACGAAAGTGAACTAATGATTGATACCTACTATTCAGACTAACCGGACAAAATAGACTATAGACAATGTCATACAAAAGGTAGATTCCAATAATAAAGCACATCGGTAATAAAGCACAAAATATAAAGCAGCACCGAATCGGTCATGCTGGCAAAACATGGCAGCGAACAAGATGGTAAGAATTTGGAAAGAAAGATTTTTTGAAAGAACAAAGTATCGTGTTCGTTTTAGAACAGAAAAGTAAAACACAAACCAGACAGTTAGCAACCCGAAAAGAATAAAATGAGTAAAATACAACATAGTTACAGCTGGTAGTAGAACAGAGAAAAAGAAAAAAGAATACAAAACGGTACAATGGTCCAGCCAAGTTAGCGGGCGCCCTAAATAAAGAAACTCCGGAACCTCCGACATTCAAAGAAAAGTAAGAAGAACAACAATGTTTAACAAAATTTCGTGAATTTCACCCCAAGGCTCCCCCTACCCACGCATAATCCAAACTACAAACACTCTCCCCCTCACCACATTATAAATATCAGCAAAACCACAACATATACATGGGGAACAAGGGACAATAGCAGCGAGCCTAGCCCCACTACAGGAGTCTTCTGGGAACCAACACAGCCAAACATGGGCAGACACGCCCCTAGCCAACCGCTAGCGTCTCTACGCACCAGCCCACCCAACGTCACTTCCACCACAAGCCACCAACAGTTCCAAAAGGCACAAAGCCAGGCACCAATCACAACCAACACATAAAGTTCTAAAAGCTCGCACCGAGCTGGCCACACAAGGTACCCGAAATCACCGGTACAAAGGCACTGAAGACCACCAACATGTCCCACCAATGCCCCCGGAGGACCGCCCCCCACGTGGCTAGAGCCCTCCAAAGAGCCAGATAGTACCCGGGGACCCGAATCACAGAAGCATGCCCAGAAAGGCCAAGACCCGCACAATAACACCAATCAACCGGAACCTCCGCTGTTCCACAGGCAATACATACAGGCAACACATTGGAGAGAGTACTATAAAATACACTTTTAACAAAATTTGAGGAAAAATAGGGTTAAATGCAAATTCAAAAAATAAGCCGATTTTTTATAACTTTAAAATTCAAAAAAATTTAAACAATTTGTATTTTCAAGAAAACTCGAGAAGAATACAACCTTAAGTGTAGATGCAAGGGCAAATTGTATGCTTAGTTCAAAAAATTCAGAAAATTTGAAAGAATTAGAATTCGAGAAAAGTTGCTAAAGATTGCACTAGTCTAAATTTTGCCAAAATTCGCAGGTAGGAAATGACCAACAATGTTCGAGAAAAGTTACTAAAAGATTGCACTAGTCTAAATTTTGCCAAAATTCGCAGGTAGGAAATGACCAACAATGTTGGGGGCAGTGAGGGAAAAGGGTAAATTACGTATCATGATAGAAAGGTTTCAGACGATTTTCTAACCCATTTGAGCTTTTATGGGGGATCGTTGGCGGTTTCCTCCACCGGCTGCTCTGTTTTACCAGTCGTCTCTCCTGGAATTCCCACAGGCACACCAAAGTCCACCTCCGGTGTACCACAAGGCGACTGTTCGGGGAAGCCCGCCCTCGGGTAGACCAGAATCCTGATCTGGTCCACCTTGGGACAGCCTCCCACGAAGTGCCTCTGGCAGAGGTTCTGACCGAACCCACGCTGGAAGGAGAGAGGACTGACGTTCCTGCGACCCTGAACCCAAAAATCCACATTCTCGGCAAAACCCACCCACCAGCAGTAGACAAGCAGAAGAATCCGTAGGGCAAGGTTACCCCCACCAAACAAACCAGACTTTAACGGCTGGGGTGGAGTCTCAGACACTGTTGAGCTTATCCCCTCTTTAGGGGGAGCGACCCCTCTTTTGGGCAACGTGAAGGGCCTGCAGAAAAAACCCTACTTTCTTCAGACTGTTCGTCATCATCTGTAAAACGCGAAAACAATTCGGATTCGTCAGCCAAATCTTCAGGCTCTTCTAAGTGAAAAACAATATTATTTCCGAGCAAATTTTCACGTACGTATATATCGAATCGTGGCTCTACACGAGATAGGGATTCCCCCAAATTTTCATCCATCACGAAAATTATTTCATGTCCCAGGGCATACAATTTTGCACGTGTCTGAGAGACCACCCGTGGGACCGAAAATTGTGTATCATGGGCCCAGCAGTCAGCCGCAAAAGCAACCGAGCCGACAACTGTGGGTTTTTTCAAACACACAGCTGTCGAGGTGGGATCGACCACTAAACTGTCAAATTTATTGCCACAGGGCTCCACCACCCCAGCATATGGCGAAAGTTTGCTCTCTTGAACAAGAGATTCTTCACGGGGATCGAGAAAATACAATTTTTTATTATTTTGACAGGAGATAAAGGCGGGTGCTCCAACCTCCGAAACTGGTGGGACATTTACATCAATGGCCATTACTGCCGCCGATTGCGATTTTGGGTTCGAAAACCATTCGGCACGGATCCCTTCGATAGACAGGGATGCAAAATTCCAGTCCCATTTTGATCTTGAAAATAAAGAGATTTTCGAGTAAATAAAAACATAAGCCACAAAAAGGCATAAACCATGAACGTGGTAGTAGCCGAATGGATGGAAGCCAATTTGAACACGTTCTGTGTCGCAACATTAAGCAAATGTACAAACCTGTCCTCTACCATAGATGCGTCAGAAAGCGATTCTACGCCAAACTCATGGGCGTAGGCTTTGGTTGGTATCGCAGGTGTTTGGGCAAATATTGCAGATGTTTGGGTAGGAGGATTAGGAAAAGCTTCAATCATACCAACATGAAATGGGGACAAAATTTGCATAACCTGCTCCTGGGAAGGTACACCTTGCACCGGGCCTTGAGTTCGTGCCGGAGCTTGATTTTGTTGAACAGGACCAGGTTCAGAAATTTGGACAGTTGCAACAGTCGGACTTTGAGTGGGATCCTGAATAAAACCCGAATATGAAACTGGGGGACCCGCCTGAACCGGAGCAACCTGAACAACCGACTGTTGTACGAGTGGAACCGGTGTTCTTGAGCAGGCCACAACCGCAGGCACCTGCACCCGGGTGGGTGCAAAGGCCTGTGGGGGCGCCTGCTGAACCACCGGAGCCTGATATTGATATTGTACCGGCTGCTGAACCGGAGCCACAGCCTGTCGAGAAGCCTGCTGAACCACCGGGGCGCCGACTGCGATTGGGTGTATATGTATGTAGGCTTTTCATAGTATGCTGCCTGAACAGGGGGCTACTAATGTCCCTGTGTACTGTTGAGGTCCCTGTGTACCGTCCCCAACATAGTTGACTCCCCGTAGTGAAGGACGAACTTTATAATCTGGGGGGGGCCAAATCCGGATATTTGTCCCAACATTTTTCTGGGGGGGTGCCCCTTCCTCTTGCAAAATTTACAAACAGGACCCAGCCTCTTTTTTCTTTCTTCCTCCATTTGATTAAAGCGGTCACGAATTTGCTGTTCCACCCAGTCCCGCATCTCTCGCTATTCCATACGAATCCCACCCGCTAGATCTTTGGGTTTTTCCACAGCGGGCTTAGAATTTGGGTTGGAGTTACTTTGAAAAATATCGTCCGCCGATACCTGCTAGAGAGGCATCGAATAGCACAAGCTATCCTCTTCTGAGGGTTTTGAGTCCCGGGAATCCAACCTATCTATTATACGTAGAATTTGATCCATGGTGGGGGCGTGATCAATAAAAAGCGGGGCTAAGGCACTGGCACTGATGTAGGCTTTATCCGTGATTCCAGCAAAAAGTTGCTGGACACACTGTTGTTCCCGTTCCAGAGCATCATCTGGCCAAATTGAAATGGCCTGTGCCTGGAGCTCCGATATGTATCTACGAACCGACTCCCCGTGACGCTGGACCCTTCTAGCAAAAGATACGTACCTGTCCCGAATTGACAATTGTGGTCTTGGAAATTGGGACTTCAGCAGATTGACAAATCCGTCAAAAGTGTCAGCAACCTCAGGTCCGCAGCGGGAGGCATAGATCAGGGCCTTTCCCGTCAGCTTGTTGAACAGCAACCTTGCCCACTGTTCAGATGGAATCCTGTGAATTGTTGCTGCAGATTTGAAATTTGGGAGCCAATCCTCCAAATACATCCTGTCCGGATCAAATCTGGGAATATCACGTAGTATATCGATATACATTCTGTATAAAGAAGCATCATACTTGGCCACCGACGCATCTGCAGCCTGCATTGTCGGAGGCACTGGATGTTGAACATAAATTTGCGTCGCAAGAACCGGTTGGGGGACGACTTTTGGTACCGAAACAGGAATTGGAGGATTGGGGGGCGGAGCAGCCGTCAGACGAGGGACCGGATTTCTTACTGACTTGACTACTTTTCTGCAGGTTCACAATCGGTAGTGTATGCCTACAGCTCCTCCTCGTGCCTATCTGATAAAACCTAATTAAAACTGACGAATTCAACACGATACTTTAATCTTGATTTTACATGAAACTATTAAGCAATATTTTTCATAAAAATACACGAAGAACCGTACAACCAATGATCAACTCAACAACAAAATCACACCAAAAATATTGGAATAGTCTCAGCTGCCAACGATATAGAGGGAGACCCACAACCCAAGCAATCACTATTAAGTTCTACCCAAGACTGACAACCCTAACCTTCAACTAAATGACTCCATCTTTGTAAACTACCAAAGTAGCTAAGTTCCAAAATAGTTTTATCCTTCATGAAACAACTTCTGAAATTATCATCGTTTTCAACGAATATTTCACACTAGCGTCTCAGCGGTAGCTTGCTGTATAAGCTGACAGCTGACTGTCAGTTTCGGGCTGATTCTGATTTGTCTGCTACATGTGTTGTTTTGAAATAAACAATTGGTCATTTGCATCCAGTTTTAGGATTAAAGTTTTCCGGGTAACTAGTGAATCGCCCAGACTTCAGGGCGAATCTGTAGTTTAGCCTTGCTGAACAATATATTTAGTCTTTTTATTCCTCTTAATCAAATAACAAGAATTATATTAACCATATATTAACCCTTAGCACCACGAGGACCACCATATAAGCCAAACCAATTAACCAATCTCAAGGACCTGCAATTCCACAATTCCCAGGCATCGCAAACGACTTCATCTCCTCAGAGCAATAAGGACACGGCACGGTCGCCAAATGTGAAAGGTTGAAATCAGGACCTGAAAGATGTGAAGAAAAGTGCCCAGGGCGGGGATCGAACCGACGAGCTTTGGTTTAAGAGTAGAACGCTCTACCACTAAGCCACATCCCCGGACGGTTGAGAGTAGGTTATTACGCTGATTTCAACCTTTCTGGGTTGCTGATATTTAACATTACTGAGTTTGAATTTTTTGATACCTGGAGGCGGTGGTTCACATCCAATCTGACATTCTTCGGCTGTGTTGAATCCAGCTGCATCCGCCACTGGTGGTCCTAGCTCACAGTTATTAGCACAGAAGTACATTTGGCTTCCTGGAACAACGTTGTGCATGAATAAAGTAAATGCTTTGGATTCCTTTGGCCAAAAAAGCTGGAACATTTAAAGTGAATGTTATGCTTCGTGTTATGTCCTAGATGTGGCTGCACAGCTCACCGAGTGGTGGCTGTTATGTTATTGACCATTTGGAACTGTGGAAAATAGAACATGTTAAACAATGAGCAAGAAACTGTGTGGTAACTTTAACTAATGTGGTACCTGGTGGCGGTGGCTCACACCCTGCTTGGCATTCTTCAGCAGTGTTGAATCCAGCAGCATCTGCAACTAGTGGTCCTAACTCGCAGTTGTTGGCACAGAAGTACATTTGACTACCTGAAATTAAACTACAGCATTCGTTTCTGCGTTAGAGAGGATACTACAGTCTAGGAAACTTAAACTAATCCAAACAAACGGGTACTAGTTGTTATTCACACGACACAATGGTTTATCCGACGTTTACCCGTCGTCATTCAGTACGACAATGAATTTTTATCTTGGCGCCCAGCAATTTAGGTTCTCGGCGGTCCACGCGGTGTTCAAGAGGCGGAGAGGCGAGGATCAAGGATAGAAAGCATGACCCCGTAGCAGTCCTGACTAACGGTTATTGCAGTCACGCCCAGGGTAGCCACAGTCGTGCTATTTGGCGACTGAATCTGCCCCCGTAGATCAATGGTGACTAAGATGGCGGAAGTCTATTGAACCCACTCGGAAGGGTTAAAAGGGCAAAAAACGGCTGCAGAAAAGTGTATACGACAATGCATATATTCTCTCAAAGCTCAGAAGTCAACAACTTTAAATGCTTGAAAAGAAATTTAAACTTTTGAACTCTTTCTGTAAACTTTGTAAATTGTTGGAATTTTCTAAATTTCTTTTTGTATATTTTAAAAATGTAAAAATGAAGTAATTTACTTAATAGAGAGAACAGGAATAGGCAGCAAAGGCTATGTATTCAGAAAACATAAGTTTGCATCAGATTAGTAACGAGTGCCAACAGCACATTATTACATTAGTGTTATTGACAACAGCTTAACTTGGGAGCAAGGAGCTGCAGTATACGGTAAGTTTTGCCAATGCGATACCTGGAGGAGGTGGCTCACACCCAGCTTGGCATTCTTCAGCAGTGTTGAATCCAGCAGCATCGGCAACTGGTGGCCCAAGCTCGCAGTTGTTGGCACAGAAATACATTTGACTACCTGAAATTAAATTGTAGTATTGATATTTCTAGATGTGAGCAATAATGGTGGAATAAACATATAAGCATCATACGTCCCGGTATCGCATGCTGAACCCTGAATTTGACTTCCTCAAATTAAAATCAATACAAAAATTATTGAGACTGAATGTCAGCAGGATACAATCACGATTCTTTATTTATCTTTTATGCCATAAAACATGACGATTACACTTGTCTCCAGAAAGGACAAAATTTAATGATTAGGTTGGAACGGCGGGACTATAGACTTTATTTTCAGCTGTACCTGGCGGAGGCGGCTCGCATCCAGCTTGGCATTCTTCAGCAGTGTTGAATCCAGCAGCGTCTGCAACCGGAGGTCCGAGCTCGCAGTTGTTGGCACAGAAGTACATTTGACTTCCTGAAATTAGGTATACATATATTGAGTATCGATCGAGGATGCGATGTCTATTGTCTGTTATTTATCATTTGTCATTAATATTTTTCATTTCATGAAAGATAGAAATATAAATAAGCGGATGAAAATCAGTCCGATTAAAATGTTGTTTTTAAAGGCGGATTATACTGACTACCAATTAAAATTCGCTAATTAACTAACTTTTCTGAAAATTTTAATTCGCCGATAAAACTCAATTTTAGTTACTTAAATCTGCCATTGAAGAAACCACTGCTTTAAAATTTTCCAACTTTTAATCCGTTCATTCGAATGCCAGGACTGCGAATAAAATCTGTCAGAAGATTAACAGGCTGATTAAAATTAATCCTTAAGGAGACAAAGATTAAAAGACCTGCTGAGTTTTTAATAATGAAACGTGATAAAAATACAGTTTCAATTTAAGTGAGTGAAAAAATAGGATTGAGTTTAACCCTTTAATTCTGTCTCCTAGATCGATGGATTAAATTTTAGCTAATTTGATCTTTGAAAATGTAAAGCCATGAAAGTGCATACAGAGCGGATATAGTGGAAACTAATACATTACATAATTGTATACTTTTCCAAGCAAAATTTGAAGAGATGTAATGCGGCGATGAAAAAAGAAAGTGTTAGATGGCGAAAACCGTGTGACTACAGTTTCTAAAACGTGTCGCTACAGTTTGGGAACGAATTCAAACTTAAGCTAGATTCGATTATGCCTGGGTGGCTCAATCAGTAGAGCGCTGGCCTATCAGCCAATGGTAATGAGTTCGATCCTGACCTCAGGAACAAATTTTTCGGGTCGTATTTACTGTAGTTAATCTTTCGTTTGTTATTCTGTCTTTAGTTTGTTATTCTGTATGTTTTAGAAAGAAGCATTTGATAACCCACATGTTGTACCTGGTGGTGGAGGTTCACATCCAACTTGACATTCCTCGGCTGTGTTGAATCCTGCAGCATCCGCAACGAAAGGACCAAGCTCACAATTGTTCGCGCAGAAGTACATTTGGCTTCCTAAAAACGTGAACGCGAGCATAAGCAACAAATGCATGTACTGAAGGTTTAAAGCTTTTATTTATTGTTTGAAATACAAAACGACCGGCCGACATTCAATTAGATCGTCATAGACCAAGACCAAACAGATCTTTCCTCGTTCTAGCTTTCGGATATGACATTTACGTCAAGCTTCAGTTCGATAAATTTAAAGTCATTATTTAAACTATTTCTGAAGAATATATAGAATATAGCGGAAGGATAAAACCTTTTGAAACTTTGAGGATAGCCCAAAATTTTAAGGCTATATAAGAACTACCACGTAAGCTCGCTTTTTATGAAAAACGATTCAGCGAATCATATAGAAACTAACCGGGTGGTGGTGGCTCGCACCCAGCTTGACATTCTTCGGCTGTGTTGAATCCTGCGGCATCGGCAACTGGTGGTCCTAGCTCGCAATTGTTAGCACAGAAGTACATTTGACTTCCTGCAAAAAACGCTGTTTGGAAATAAGATTGACAAAGTACAAATCAAGTGATCTCAAATAAATTTCCCAACATGCCAGCATAAACAGAAGAACTGCCAGACTTTAGAAATGTAGACTGTAAAACATATTTATTATTACTGGTATCGATTGTTGGATCTCATCGCATATGGAGATCGTGCTGCTTTAAATGCAAAGTTTTTATAAAATATGAGCCTGAACATGAGTGGAACACAACAACTGGAAAAAACTCTTTCTAGTGCTTGGACTAAAGTCAACCAACCAATGTTTCGGATTTCTGCACCTAAGTCCAATTTTTAAAATTTGACTGTGTATTAACGATAGCGTTTAAACGGCTGCGTTATGCCTGATGCAAAATCACGATCTAAGGATTTAAAAGGACCTTTCATATTGCGAATAAACTTTCTGCAACTGCCTTTTTGTGTCATTATTTCACGTTTGACTTGTTTTTATGTTTAATATCGGTTTTTAACACATCATATATGTTGAGAAGACTGAAGCGCTTGTGGTAAATGGCGCTAACTGGTCATCAACTTTGAATAAATTTCTAAAACGTTAACCTGGAGGTGGTGGGTCCAATCCTGCTCCAAGACCTGAAAAAACAAGAACTAATTATTGACTTAACATTTAATTAGCTTAGTGGTATTTCATGTAAACGTCAAATATTCAAAAACGTGTCGCTATTGCTTTTGTTGGAATGCAAACGTATCCTTGGTTTGATTGTGTCTTTGCGATTAAATCGGTAGAGTGTCGGTGCAGTTAATCGAAAATTGTGGTTCGATCCTCACCTGAGGCCAGAATTTTGGGGTCAGAGGTGTGATAGTGGCAGCTCTTCTTTGTTCCGCCGTTTATTTGTTATATTCTAGCGCTTTATTGATTAATAAGTTTTTAACTGTACAGTATATACTTATTTTAGCTAACTTATTCATAACTTCATTTGAAAACTGTCCAGAATTGTATGAAAATAAGACAACTGAAAAACGAAATTTATTTCTTTATCATCATTGAAGCATATGAACAGCTTTTTAGGAAGATGTTAGCGCCACAGGATTAATCGAATCTAAATGCAAAAACACAGAGGGACAATGGCAATTGCAGGCACTTTTGTTATACCTGGTCGCACGCATATCTCTTGGCATTCTTCTGGCGTGTTGAACCCAGCGGCGTCTGCAACCGGTGGTCCTAGTTCACAGTCGTTGGCGCAGAAGTACATTTGACTTCCTGAAAAAGTGACCAGCGAACAATTGTAGGAATTTATGCTATTCAAAATGCTACAGCAGAAACAGCAGTGAACACTTATGAAGAAAACAGACAACTTGGAGTTACGCTGGCTACCTCCCCAAATGAAATAATACTAACTGGACGCAATTTGTTTTTGGTAATGGAGGCTACACCACCACCACCTTCCCAATTATCGGTAGTGTTAAGCTCAGCATGGTGAAGAGTCTGCAGCGGTGGTGCCAGATAAAGCCTAAAGTTTACTCTAGCTCACTAATTGTGGAACCTGAGGTACAAGCTATATTTAATTTCATATTATTGAAAATGCTAGGTAGACTCCAATAATGACTAAGTGCCGCACACTCAGTCGCCACACACTCCATGTTCAACAAACGCTAGCAATAAGCCAGTAATGCCAGACAGTAGCGAGTGACCCACTTGACTTCAACCCATTCGAAGAATCATACTGATGATGTTGCAAACCTTTCCTTCAATTTTTATCATATGACAATATGCAGAATAAATGGGTATCTACCTGGCGGAGGCGGCTCACACCCTGCTTGGCATTCTTCAGCTGTGTTGAATCCAGCAGAATCGGCAACTGCTGGTCCTAGCTCGCAGTTATTGGCACAGAAGTACATTTGACTTCCTGAAATTAGGTATATATAGAGTATCTATCGAGGATACGATGTCTATCGCGTTATTTATTATTTGTCATCAATATTCTTCATTTCATGAAAGACGATGAAGAATACTGATGAAGAGTCAGTCGGATTAAAATCTTAGTAGGTGTTTTTAAAGGCGGTTTATACTGACTACCAAAATTCGCTAATTAATTATTCTGAAAATTGTATTTCGCCCATGAAACAAGTCAATCTTAGTTACTTAAAACTGCCAATGAAAAAACAACTACTTTAAAATTTTCTAGTCTTTAACCGTTTTTCCAACAGATCGTCAACCTTGAATCCGTTTAATTCGCACACCAGGACTGTGAATAAAAACTGTTAGAAGCTTAACGGGTTGACTAAAGCTAATCCTTAAGGAGACAAAGATTAAAAGACCTGCTGAGTTTTTAATGTGATAAAATTACCATTTCAATTTAGGTAGAGTGTAAAAATAGGATTGAATTTAACTTTCACTTTAACTTTTAACTCTGTCTCCTTTAGATCGATGGATTAAATTTTAATTAATTTAATATTTGAAAATATAAAGATATGAAAGTGCAGAGCGGATATAGTGGAAACTAATACATTACATAATTGTATACTTTTCCAAGCAAAATTTGAAGAGATGTAATGCGGCGATGAAAAAAGAAAGTGTGAGATGAATTTTGATAAGGCTTTTAGAAAAAACCGTGTTACTACAGTTTAGGAACGAGTTCAAACTTAAGCTAGATTCGATTATGCCTGGGTGGCTCAATCGGAAGAGCGTTTGCCTATTAGCCAATGGTTGTGAGTTCGATCCTCACCTCAGGCACGAATCTTTCAGGTCGGAGGTTCTGTAGTGACGTCCTTCTTTCTTTCGTTTGTTATTCTGTATGTTTTAGAAAGAAGCGTTTAATAACAAATATGTTGTACCTGGTGGTGGAGGTTCACATCCAACTTGACATTCCTCGGCTGTGTTGAATCCTGCAGCATCCGCAACGAAAGGACCAAGCTCACAATTGTTGGCGCAGAAGTAGATTTGGCTTCCTAAACGTGACACAAACATAAGCAACAAATGCATGTAATGAAAGTTTATACATTCTACTTATTGTTTCAAATATAAAACGACCTGTCGACATTAAACTACATCTCCATAAACCAAGAGCAAACAGATCTTTCCTCGTTCTGGCTTTGGGATATGACATTTGCGTCAAGCTTCAGTTCGATAAATTTAAAGTCATTATTTAAACTATTTCTGAAGAATATATAGAATATAGCGGAAGGATAAAACCTTTTGAAACTTTGAGGATAGCCCAAAATTTTAAGGCTATATAAGAACTACCACATAAGCTCGCTTTTTATGAAAAATGATTCAGCGAATCATATAGAAACTAACCGGGTGGTGGTGGCTCGCACCCAGCTTGACATTCTTCGGCTGTGTTGAATCCTGCGGCGTCCGCAACGGGTGGCCCTAACTCGCAATTGTTAGCACAGAAGTACATTTGACTTCCTGCAATAAAACGGTGTTTGAAGATAAGATTGACAAAGTAAAAATCAAGTGATCTCAAATAAATTTCCCAACACGCCAGCATATACAGAAGAACTGGCAGACTTCAGAAATGTAGACTGTAAAAACATAGTTTTCATTACTGATATTGATTGTGTTTATTGGATGCCATCGCATATGCAGATCGTGCTGTTTTTACATGCACAGTTTTTTAAGAAATATGAGTCTAAACACAGTTTATAACAACCGGAAAAACAAATTCTTTCTAGTGTTTGGACTAAAGTCATCAAACCAATATTTCGGATTTCTGCACCTATTAAGTCCAATTTTAACAAGTTACCCCTTAAAAGGGGAATAATACCGCCGTAGAGTTTGGGATTTATGTGTTCAACGTATTGTTTGTTTTCATCATACTGTTCTAGTGTACGGTAACGTTAGGCTTTGACTAGTTTCAACTAGTGTTTGAGGCCGGCCGGCCTAAGCCGGCCGGCGGCCGGCCGCCGGCCGACGACTTTTGCTCGCCGGCCGGCGGCCGGTGAGGCCGGCCGGCTAACGGCCGACCGGCCGACCGGCCGGCCGCCGGCTGGGATACAAATCTCCAATCAGAAATTTACAAAATAGAGAAACTAACCGTAAAATGAACTCCAAATCTAGTTATCTAGTTATCTAGCTAATTTTCTATGCTATGCTGTGCTATTTTTCTAAGATAACATTCGAAAATAAATATCTTACAAGTTATACTACTGCACTGCAAATTGCTTTAGGCCGGCAGCCGGCCGGCCGGCCGGCGACCGGCCGGCCTACGGGCGCACCGGCCGCCGGCCGGCCGGCCGGCTCACCGGCCGGCCGGCCGATGGGCTCGGCCGGGCCGGCCGGCGATCGGCCGGCCGGCAGCCGGCCGGCGGCCGGCCGGTGAAACCCCGGCCGGCCTCAAACACTAGTTTCAACTCCCCGACGTTTACCGTTTCTGAGACAAAAGAATGGGAGTATTTTATTGCCATTTGCCACCGCCAATTGTGAAACTAAAATTATACCGGAAGAAGGATTCGATCTGTGTCCGGAACAGTGCCAAGCGAACACCCTAGCCACTACACTACTATAACTATAGCGATTTTATCGAGTAAACTGCGAGAGACAACGTTATCATTTATCTATATATGTTTATTTTAAACAATTTATTTTATCTAAATTCTGAAGCAAAGCAAACACTAATGAAATAAATACAGTGCAAGCGCAAAATCAGTCTTTGCGCACGAAAATTGTAACATCAGTTTTAGCTATTTATTGATCTCTTAGTTAAACCTCTGCCAATCAAGTGACAGGCAAATAACGCCCGATTTTCGGTAATATGAGAAAAGGCAGAGAGTGATCGTGTGCAAAACAATTTACAGGGCGTTGAAAATTAACTAAATTGACTGTAACGATGCTCTAAAAATTTCAAAATCGTAGAAAAATTGTTGGGCAAAAAAACCTGCGTAACAGGGATATGTGTTGAAGATAGGACGGAAATCCTCCGCGCCAAGCAATTTACATGCAAAACATACGAATTCAGATGGGTCAACCCATTACAAGTATACCGCCTCCGGCGGTATAAAAATTTGACTGTATATTATAGCGTTAAAACGGCTGAGTTATGCTTGGTGCAAAATCACGGTCTACGGAAAAGGACCTTTGATATTGCGAATAAATTTTCTGCAACTGCCCTTTTTGTATCCTTATTTCACGTTTGACTTTTATGTTTAACATCGGTTTTAAACACATCATATATGTTAAACTCACGCAATTGAGAAAACTGAAGCGCTTGTGGGAAATGGCGCTAAATGGCCATCAGCTTTGAATAAATTTTTAAAACGTTTACCTGGAGCTGGTGGCTCCAATCCTGCTCCAAGACCTGAAAAAACAAGAACTAATTATTGACTTAATATTTAATTAACTTAGTAGTGTTTCATGTGCAGGTCAAATATTCAATCTTTTGTTGGCATGCAAACTTATCCTTGGTTTGATAGTGTCTTTGCGAATAAATTGGTAGAGTTTCGATGTAGTTAATCGGAAATTGTGGTTCGATTCTCACCTGAGGCCAGAATTTTGGGGTCAGAGGTGTGGTAGTGGCAGCTCTTCTTTGTTCCGCCGTTTTATCTGTTCTATTCTAACGCTTGATTGATTAATAAGTTTTTAACTGTACAGTATATACTTATTTTAGCCAACTTATTCATTACTTCGCTTGAAAACTTTCCAAGATTGCATGAAAATAAGACAACTGAACGACGAAATTTTTTTCTTTAATATCATCATTGAAACATATGAAGAGCTTATTAGGAAGATGTTAGCGCCATTAGATTAATCGAATCTGAATGCAAAAACACAGAGGGACAATGGCCAATTGCAGGGCACTTTTGTTGTACCTGGTCGCACGCATATCTCTTGGCATTCTTCTGGCGAGTTGAAGCCAGCTGCGTCTGCAACAGGCGGTCCTAGTTCACAGTCATTTGCGCAGAAGTACATTTGACTTCCTGAAAAAGCTAATACCAGGGAACAATTGCCGGATACAGAAGTCATGCTATTTAAAATGTTACAACAGTGAACACTTTTGAAGAAAACTTATAACCTGCAGTTTAATTAGAAACACTGGCTGAAACATGAAATAATAACAGTAAGCACTTTGTTCTAGCTAATTGTGGCTACATCCACGTTCGGATTTATCGTTGGTGTTAAGCCCAGCATGGTGAAGAGTCTCTGGAGCGGTGGCATCGGTTACTCTAGAGTCCATGTTAGCTCACTAATTGTGGGACCTGACGCAAGCTTTATTTAATTTCATATTATTGAAAATGAGAGGTATACTCTTATAATAACTAAGTGCCGCACACTCAATCGTTACACACTCCAAATTCAACAAACGCTAGCAATAATCCAGTAGTGCCAGACAGTAGCGAGTGATCCACTTGACTTCAACCCATTTGAGGAATCATATTGGATGATGTGGTAAACCACCAAGCAGTACAAATTTTCCCCTCAATTCAATCATATGACAATATATACGCGGAATAAATGAGTATCTACCTGGAGGCGGTGGCTCACATCCAGCTTGGCATTCTTCAGCAGTGTTGAATCCCGCAGCATCGGCAACTGGCGGTCCCAGCTCGCAGTTGTTGGCACAGAAATACATTTGACTTCCTGAAATTAATCCTGATAAATCGCATCTACTTAACCTATCAAATCCGACTAGTAATGCTCATTCATAGATTAACAACATATTACATCATAATCAAATGAATAAATCTTTCAACTTAAAAGGACCAACTATACCTGGAGGCGGTGGCTCACATCCAGCTTGGCATTCTTCAGCAGTGTTGAATCCAGCAGCATCGGCAACTGGCGGTCCTAGCTCGCAGTTGTTGGCACAAAAGTACATTTGACTTCCTTGAACAAATTAAAACCAATATGAATATTTTGAGACTGAATGTCAGGAAGTAAATGTAAGGAAGAAATTTAGAAATTAAGTTGTTTAGTCGGATTTTAGATTTTATTTTAGCTGTACCTGGCGGGGGCGGCTCACATTCTGCTTGGCATTCTTCAGCAGTGTTGAATCCAGCAGCATCGGCAACTGGCGGTCCTAGCTCGCAGTTGTTGGCACAAAAGTACATTTGACTTCCTTGAACAAATTAAAACCAATATGAATATTTTGAGACTGAATGTCAGGAAGTAAATGTAAGGAAGAAATTTAGAAATTAAGTTGTTTAGTCGGATTTTAGATTTTATTTTAGCTGTACCTGGCGGGGGCGGCTCACATCCTGCTTGGCATTCTTCAGCAGTGTTGAATCCAGCAGCATCGGCAACTGGCGGTCCTAGCTCGCAGTTGTTGGCACAAAAGTACATTTGACTTCCTTGAACAAATTAAAACCAATATGAATATTTTGAGACTGAATGTCAGGAAGTAAATGTAAGGAAGAAATTTAGAAATTAAGTTGTTTAGTCGGATTTTAGATTTTATTTTAGCTGTACCTGGCGGGGGCGGCTCACATCCTGCTTGGCATTCTTCAGCAGTGTTGAATCCAGCAGCATCGGCAACTGGCGGTCCTAGCTCGCAGTTGTTGGCACAAAAGTACATTTGACTTCCTTGAACAAATTAAAACCAATATGAATATTTTGAGACTGAATGTCAGGAAGTAACTGTAAGGAAGAAATTTAGAAATTAAGTTGTTTAGTCGGATTTTAGATTTTATTTTAGCTGTACCTGGCGGGGGCGGCTCACATCCTGCTTGGCATTCTTCAGCAGTGTTGAATCCAGCAGCATCGGCAACTGGCGGTCCTAGCTCGCAGTTGTTGGCACAAAAGTACATTTGACTTCCTTGAACAAATTAAAACCAATATGAATATTTTGAGACTGAATGTCAGGAAGTAAATGTAAGGAAGAAATTTAGAAATTAAGTTGTTTAGTCGGATTTTAGATTTTATTTTAGCTGTACCTGGCGGGGGCGGCTCACATCCTGCTTGGCATTCTTCAGCAGTGTTGAATCCAGCAGCATCGGCAACTGGCGGTCCTAGCTCGCAGTTGTTGGCACAAAAGTACATTTGACTTCCTTGAACAAATTAAAACCAATATGAATATTTTGAGACTGAATGTCAGGAAGTAAATGTAAGGAAGAAATTTAGAAATTAAGTTGTTTAGTCGGATTTTAGATTTTATTTTAGCTGTACCTGGCGGGGGCGGCTCACATCCTGCTTGGCATTCTTCAGCAGTGTTGAATCCAGCAGCATCGGCAACTGGCGGTCCTAGCTCGCAGTTGTTGGCACAAAAGTACATTTGACTTCCTTGAACAAATTAAAACCAATATGAATATTTTGAGACTGAATGTCAGGAAGTAACTGTAAGGAAGAAATTTAGAAATTAAGTTGTTTAGTCGGATTTTAGATTTTATTTTAGCTGTACCTGGCGGGGGCGGCTCACATCCTGCTTGGCATTCTTCAGCAGTGTTGAATCCAGCAGCATCGGCAACTGGCGGTCCTAGCTCGCAGTTGTTGGCACAAAAGTACATTTGACTTCCTTGAACAAATTAAAACCAATATGAATATTTTGAGACTGAATGTCAGGAAGTAAATGTAAGGAAGAAATTTAGAAATTAAGTTGTTTAGTCGGATTTTAGATTTTATTTTAGCTGTACCTGGCGGGGGCGGCTCACATCCTGCTTGGCATTCTTCAGCAGTGTTGAATCCAGCAGCATCGGCAACTGGCGGTCCTAGCTCGCAGTTGTTGGCACAAAAGTACATTTGACTTCCTTGAACAAATTAAAACCAATATGAATATTTTGAGACTGAATGTCAGGAAGTAAATGTAAGGAAGAAATTTAGAAATTAAGTTGTTTAGTCGGATTTTAGATTTTATTTTAGCTATACCTGGCGGGGGCGGCTCACATCCAGCTTGGCATTCTTCAGCAGTGTTGAATCCAGCAGCATCGGCAACTGGCGGTCCTAGCTCGCAGTTGTTGGCACAAAAGTACATTTGACTTCCTAAAAGACAAACTCTCTCGTCAAATTCCAGTAAAGAACCAAGTCGTCAGGACATCGCTTCTAGAGAGATGCTGGAGAGATGTGTTTATTATACCACAGGTTCATCAAAGTTGTGTGAAAACGGAAGAAATACACTATAATCAGCACAATGGCTTTCCTTAATTTATATTTCAATACCTGGAGGCGGTGTATCTTGGATTAATTAGTACTCATCTATGTTGATCTTCCGCTGATAGTGCGACGAGTCTTTCCTTACTTTGCCCCAATTATATTTGCTTTTTTGAAAAACCAAAACTATGGTATAACCATTAACCAAGCACTGTACTCAACCGTGTAAATGACTTTATGTAATTCAAATACCTATACCTGGAGGCGGCGGTTCACATCCTGCTTGACATTCTTCAGCTGTGTTGAAACCTGCTGCATCGGCAACAGGCGGTCCCAGTTCACAATTGTTGGCGCAGAAATACATTTGACTTCCTAAAAGAAACACTATTGACAACGAAAATCCAGCGAAAAGTGTCAAGATCATCCTTCAACACAATCTCAGAATCAAATAAACGTGTCTTTATCATAATCGCTTAGAGAGATTCTGATTTTACCTAAGCTGTACGTATCAAAATTGTGTGACAATGTGAATGAGATACCATTAATCAACTGTACAATGACATCAATGAGTTTGGCTCTGGGAATTACGTTGTTAAGACGGACTTTAGATTTAAGATTTTAGATTCTATTAAGATAATAAAACTTTACTTAAGCGTTTGGTTCCCTAAAATTAGTCTGCATTATCATTGTCAGAATATAGAAAGATACTATTGCAGAAATTACAGTACTACTAAAGTGATGAACCATATGGTATGACTGCAGCTGACGCATTATTTAAGTGTACGTAGCTTAAATAAACGAACAAATCACTAGCCATACCATACCTGGTGGCGGTGGCTCACACCCAGCTTGGCATTCTTCAGCGGTGTTGAATCCAGCTGCATCGGCAACCGGTGGTCCTAGCTCACAGTTGTTGGCACAGAAGTACATTTGACTACCTGAAATTAAATTATGCTTGTGGGATTTCTAGATATTAAGCGGGAATGAGCGATAACAGTGGAATAAGTATCATATGCCCTGTTATCAGAAGTCGATCTCTGTTCTAAGAGTTGGTGGCATTCTTATGTGGTATGTCAGAGATGAAATTGTTACGTCAGCACCTGAGACCCAAAAAAAGTCGGGCTCAGGTGAGATTGAATCCCACGACTTCCGGATTGACTATCCGGCGCTACGTCAACTGAGCAACCAAGGCTACAGACGCATCAAGCTAGAAGGAGTTCGCATTCAATCTAAAGTCACAATGAATTAATAATGCGTGCGGGCAACACATGATCTAGGGCGAGGTACACTCTGATACCTGCCAAATCAAAACATTTTCACAACAATAACAACAACAAACGTATATTACCTGGAGGTGGAGGGTCCATTCCAGATCCCACACCTAAAACTGGTAGAAACCGTAAATGCAAAGGTGAAAATGAACAAAAACTTAAGTGAAAGCATTTCACAAAATCGGAGGCTAAATGTCTTCGTATTGGCAGCTAGGTCATTTGGCGTTATGAATTAAAGTGCCATTCAACGCAGATTTTTGTTTTTAGCACCACTGAAAATACTTATAGCCAAGCCAATTTCACCGATTCTAAGCTTCGACGCTGACAAAATGAAATTCTACAAATCGTACCGCGCAATGGTGGCGGTGGCGGGGGAATGCAAGACGCTGTACACTCTTCCTGCGTGTTGTATCCTGAACTATCGGCAACAATAGGACCAAGTTCGCAACCGTTTTCACAGAAAAACATTTGGCTGCCTAGACCAAATTAATAAAAGCAGTTTACATTATGCATTGTCACCAAGAAAATTTAGATGGGTTTGTGCTTCGGATGTTAACTTTTGACGAGGCTTGTATCATGAGCATAAATTAATGCAATTTGAAGCAAAACTGATACCAATAGCAAGTGTACCAATAACAAGTGATACCAATACTACGTAAATTTAATGCAATGACGTGATTTAATGCATTATCATACATTAACACTGGGGGTAGATCTGGAGGGAGTCTATCCTCATAAAATTAGAAAAATTTCAGATGTTCTACCCAAAATTACAAAAATTTTTTATAATGCAAATTTTTAAATATTTTTCGCCGAAACATTTTAAGGTGCTGGTTTCCCTTCTGGACACGAAAATAAACATTTTTGCTTGGACAACCTTTGAGGTACTTCTAATATATAGTTATATAAGTCAGTATAAGCAAAAAATTAGTTTTAGGGTCAAAAAAGGTCATTTTCGAGGAAATCACTTTTTTCAAAATTACTGTCAAATCTTACGAACAATTTTGGGCCATTTTATACTCAATCGATACAGCGTAAAAATGCACATTTTATGAATCCCTATTAGCCGGTCTTTATTGTTTTCAGCTAGAAATTTGGCCGAATAACCATTTTGGCAAAACTGCAGCTATTTCGTTTTAAACATCGATTTCTCAAAAACTAGTCGACGGATCCGGAGATTTTTGGCAGAGTGGAAATTTGTACTGTTGCGGAGGGACTTTTTGCGGAGAGAATTTTTCTTGGTTTTGTGTTTGGCTAAAACGTTCCCAGTTTCAAGAAAATTTAGTGCAAAGTTTAAAAATATAGCGTCTTCGTTCATTTTGCGAATTTTCTCAACCGTTAAGTGACACTGAGGGAAACCCAAAAATCGGCCCATATGTCCTCTGTATGCTAGTGCAAAAAGAAGTTTTGGCTGGTTCCGCAAGTTTTGAGAAATCGATGTTCAAAAATTTTTAGTCTATATTTAGCCGTTATATCAGAAAGTTTGCTAATTTTGCTAGTTTCGTAAGCTCTTGTGAATGTCCTGATTATAAGATTTAAAACGATGTATAAAGCTCTTTGCAACTCCCAAAGTGTTCAATTTTTTCTTAAAAACCTCTACTCTACTCTACTCATTTTCCCTTCTGGACGAGTTAGTCTGCCTTTTTCCTTCTCGTTGAGCGATTTTGTAGGACTGGCGGGGTCTGCACCCCCGATTTCTCCCATGCTATCCGTTGATCAAGAATATATCAGAGTTCTGTAAAAGCAAAAGACATGCAATAAACTGTACAATTACACTGCGTGATTAAAATTCCTATACCTGGAGGCGGTGGTTCACATCCAATCTGACATTCTTCTGCTGTGTTGAAGCCTGCAGCATCGGCAACTGGTGGTCCTAGCTCGCAGTTGTTGGCACAGAAATACATTTGGCTTCCTGGAAGCAAACAAACCACAAATATTTTTGATTAATCCATCCACTACTTTTAAACTTCCTCTCCAATCTAGTGGAGGGTTATCTCATCTCCTCAACTAGGTTGCCTTAAGAAAAACATCGGAGATAATGTAACTTCCGCACTGAACTCAGTTGTGCAATGTCTTTACTGAGTTTAATTTTTTTGATACCTGGAGGGTATACTGGGCGGTCTACTGGGCGGTCTACTCACTGCGACTTCCCCACATTTTTGGCTGCTCCCATCCACTAAGAAAAGAAGTACTCAGAAGAGGCCAAATTGTTAGTTTTAGATTTACTGGATCATTTTATACCCATTATTTTGATCTTCCATTTTTAGTGGGTTAACGGCTTTCCTTACTCTACCCCAATTATTTTACCTTCTTGAAAAACCAAAGATTTGATGTAACCAAGCACTGTACTCAACTGTAATGACATTATGTAAATTCAACTTGTAATGACATTATGCAATTCAAATGCATATACCTGGAGGCGGTGGTTCACATCCTGCTTGACATTCTTCGGCTGTGTTGAAGCCTGCTGCATCGGCAACCGGCGGTCCCAGTTCACAATTGTTTGCGCAGAAATACATTTGACTGCCTGAAATTGAACTCTAATATTGCTTTTCTGATTTAATGTTCTCATCAGGGACACTGCTACAGAACAAACTAAACTGAACCAAATGAATGAATTTTATGGATAATTCCCTTTAACATATTTTTGACCATGTTATACCCGGAGGCGGTGGTTCACATCCAATTTGACATTCTTCGGCAGTATTGAAGCCTGCTGCATCGGCAACAGGTGGTCCCAGTTCACAACTGTTGGCACAGAAGTACATTTGGCTTCCTGGAACCAAACAGAGGCATAAATATTTTTCACTATTGCATCTATTACTTCCGGCCTCCATCCACCCTGTCTGAGTTCCCTATTTCCCCTCCCACTTAATTTGGCCTAGAATATTTCCCGATATAATATAACTTCAGCACTGTACTCAGTATTAGAAAAGTGATTACAATTTCACCTCAGTTATGTTGTCTACAAGTTAACTAAATTTGTGTTTTGTACCACTGCTTGAATGAGTTCTTTTGTCCAGATGTAACTATGCAGTACTGAATGTGTTGGGTTTGCAAAGTGTAGTTAAAGAACTCTTCAGTAGTAGAGCTGCTAGTTTCAACACTCAGCTGTGCAACGACTACAGAAATCAAGGTGCAGCAAAAGTACATTTGACTTCATACAAATAAACGATTGGCATAAAAAATTGAGTAAAGAACCAAGTCATCAGGGCATCACTTCTAGAGAGATGTTAGAGAGGATATTGTACCAAGGCTTCATCGAAATTGTTTGAAAACAGAATAGGTGATAAGTAATCGACTGAACCACGGCTTTACTTAAACCAAGAGTTTATAATACCAAGAGTAAGACACTCAGCTCTTCCTAATAGAATAAGCTTGCGACATGCTCGAAACATTAAGGCCGAAATCTCGGGGAGTTGGGCTTCTCTGCATGTAAACATACAACGCTGACATTTTTTAAAAACGGGCGTTTTCGACAAATTAAATACTATAACTTCAGCTAGGAAAATTGTACAGCAATAATTTGTATATCATTATATTGCGTAAAACGAGATCTTTTTAACGATATAAAAAATATATAGTTCGGTTTAGGTAATTTCTTACAAAACCGGCAATAAAACATCCTTGCCACGAAAATTCTGAGAATTTCATCATTTCTTAGAAATGCCTTACGTTGCTGAATTTATGAGGGATTGCCTAAACCGAACTGTATAATTTTTATATTGTTAAAAAGATCTCGTTCTACACAATATAATGATATACAAATTATTTCTGTACAATTTTCCTAGCTCAAGTTATAGCATTCAATTTGTCGAAAACGCCCGTTTCTAAAAAATGTCAGCGTTGTATGTTTACATGCTAAGAAGCCCCCTCCCCCCCCGAGGTTTCGGCCTTAATGTTTCGAGCATCTTGCAAGCTTATTCTGTTGGGATGAGCTGTGTGTCTTACTCTTGGTATAATAAACTCTTGCTTAAACTATATTGCCATACCTGGAGGCGGTGGTTCACATCCTGCTTGACATTCTTCGGCTGTGTTGAAACCTGCTGCATCGGCAACCGGTGGTCCTAGCTCGCAGTTGTTGGCACAGAAGTACATTTGACTTCCTAAAAGAACCACTTTTTCTTGACACCAAAAATTCTGCAAAGAAGTGTCAGTATATCGCTTCAACGCAATCTCAGAATCCAACAAACCTGTCATAATCAAAACCGCTTAGACAGATTCAGATTAAAGGTGTTCAAATCAAAATCAAAACAGTTACTAAAATTTAGACGGATTGGGTATGAAGTTAGAGTTCTTGTTCCGAAGATTTAATTATAATTCTTATACCTGGAGGCGGTGGTTCACATCCAATCTGACATTCTTCGGCAGTATTGAAGCCTGCTGCATCCGCAACAGGTGGTCCCAGCTCGCAGTTGTTGGCACAGAAGTACATTTGGCTTCCTAGAAGAAATCTCTTGGCATGAAGAGTTCTTCAAAGAACTATGTCATCAGAATATGGCCACTACCAACTCCCAGAATTTGGCAAGGCTCTTTTGACCACTCTGAATTCAATCTGGGAAAATTTCTTGGTATACAGTGCTGCTTTAAAATTGTCTGAACTAATGCTAAGCTAGTAATATAACGTAAAGTAAGCATAGTTATATTGAGATTGCAATACCTGGAGGCGGTGGTTCACATCCAATCTGGCATTCTTCGGCTGTGTTGAAGCCTGCTGCATCGGCAACAGGTGGTCCCAGTTCACAGTTATTGGCGCAGAAGTACATTTGGCTTCCTAGAAGAAATCTCTTGGCATGAACGTTTTCATTATTCCATTATTTATTATTATTATCATTAACGTTATATTAATATTATTCCACTATTAATTATTAATATTATTATTATTATTGCATTATTATTCCACTACTTTTGATCCCCCCATTTAGTGGAGGTTTGCGCCGTCACCCCCCCTCATTTGGTGGAGGTTTGCGCCGCTCCCCCCCCACTATTTTCCTGAGAAACACGATGGAGGTATTGTAACTTAAAGACTAGCTGTGCAATGGCTTTACTGAATTCAAATTTCGGTACCTGGAGGCGGTGGTTCACATCCTGCTTGACATTCTTCGGCTGTGTTGAATCCAGCTGCATCGACTACCGGTGGTCCCAGCTCACAGTTGTTGGCGCAGAAATACATTTGACTTCCTGGAATTATGCACCTCTATTGGTTTTTTAATGTTTTCAAAAGGGATACTACGGTCTAATAAAGTTAAACTCCTTGACTGAACCAAATCGACAAATTTTGTAGAAAATTTAGTTATTAAACCGAAACAACATGCTTAAAATTGTTTAGGAAACCCTTTAAGTTTTTAAATTAAGGGCCTGTCAATTAGGGGAAAGGTCTATGACGGGCGGGCACCCCACCCTTTGCGTTTCCTCCACATTTTGGCTTCTCCCACCCACTAAGAGATGCTCAGAAGATGCCAATTGTTAGCTTTAGCTTTCTTGGATCATTTAGCACTCCACGATTTTGATCGTCCACTTCTAGTGGGAGGAGAACTTTCCTCACTCTGCCCCAAACCATTTTTGCCACCTTAAAAAACCAAAAATATAATGCAACCAAGCACTGTACTCAACTGTGTAAATGGAATTACTGAATTTTATACCTATACCTATACCTATGCGTCTATACCTGGAGGCGGTGGTTCACATCCTGCTTGGCATTCTTCGGCTGTATTGAAGCCTGCAGCATCGGCCACTGGTGGTCCTAGTTCGCAGTTGTTGGCACAGAAGTACATTTGACTTCCTGGAATAAACTGGTTTATTGCTATTCTCATTAATTTTAACAAGTGATACTTACTTTACTAGCGATATTAGTACAGAAGTTACAAGATTATATATAAGAATAAATGGCTACATGAAATGATCAACTCACAATTACTAAGATATACCTGGAGGAGGAGGTTCACATCCAGTCTGACATTCTTCAGCGGTGTTGAATCCAGCAGCGTCGGCAACTGGTGGTCCTAGCTCACAGTTGTTAGCGCAGAAGTACATTTGGCTTCCTATAGAAAGGTAGGTAGTTGTTGGCAATATATGTGAATATAAAATTTGTAGTAATTTGGCTACAGACTACTCGCTAATTGCATCAGGGCGGGAGCCAGTGAAAACCTACTTCCTCGGACCATACAAAGCATTGCCTTGTCCAAACAACGTAAGAACCAGAGGTCTTAAACCCATTTTCGATTACAAGTGCCTTAAGTTTATGCTCAAGTACAAACCCTGTCAAGCAGACTAGCTTTGTCATAGCCTTTATGAAATGACATATTTGCTGGATTTCTGAATTTTCAGGTGTTATATATAATTTTTAGACACTGGATGGATTTGAAATCTTTGGATCCAAGATCACTGGATTTAGAAAAATCTATCAAATCGGCTCAAGAACAAATTTTGATATTTAAAATGAAATTCTGTTTCCTCAAAATTTTCATAAATATGAGCATATCAAATCATGAGGACAACGTATTACAGATAAGTTTCAGCAGTACAACGTTTATCGTCCAGCCCATTCGTAAATTTTATTCTCGTAAACTTTAGCCCTGCACCTGCAAACAGCTGACAAATGAAATAACAAACGAAATTAAGATTGTCACTACAGCACCTCCGACCCGAAAAAATCGGGCCTGAGGTGGGGATCGAACCCACAACCTTTGGCTGTCTAGGCCAACGCTCTACCGATTGAGCCACCCAGGCACAATCGAACCAATTGCAACTGGCTTGTAACATTTCCGCACATATGTCAGTCAGAGTCTTCGAAGACAGACCTATGTTCCAATTTCCCTAGTCAATGTGTTGATCAGCCTGATTTGCATAATCATTTACATTATAGAACAAACCTGATAGAACGATGTTGCAATTGATATATTTATAGGCAAAGGAAAAAAGCAATTAACGAAAGAGTGAATAGATTTTGGTAACCATAGACGGTTTAATTGAATACATGGAGCAATCTTCGTTAACATCCAAATAATTTACTGATCCAGTGTCTTACATTATTTTGTCACCTATGCTAAATTGTCAACCTGAGCTAACTTTTTCAGTGAATACTTCTTGCGATTGTTATATTTTGATACAATGCTAATTTACACTTGATTAACACTTGTACGTAACATCATAACACCAACATTACTTCTTTTGGCTAGACAGTAAGACAGTTTGACCAATGGACTCTACTCCTTCATTGCCGTCTCTAGAGCTTTCCAGTGCTAGGTTTAAAGTTTGCAAATTTCCTATGTTAGTTTCAAGTGTTAACTAGCAGCTATAATTACCAGGTTACTGTATGTCAAAACAACCGTCTTTCTAAGAGCTATTCATTGGAATTGAAAATAAGGAGTCTGTGAAAATAACGTGCATCTTCTGTGAAAAGTTAGCTCAGGTGACAAAATAATATACGACACCGGGAAGTACCTGGAGGCGGTGGCTCACAGCCTGCTTGGCATTCCTCAGCAGTGTTGAATCCAGCTGCATCGGCAACTGGTGGTCCTAGCTCGCAGTTGTTGGCACAGAAATACATTTGACTTCCTGAAACGGACAATGAAAACTAATTAGAAAAATAAATGAAAAATACCAATTAGAAAATTAGAGGACCAACTGATTATTCCACTTTTCATTATTGCTTTATCCAACGTGGCTTCGATGACTGCTCGACAAGAGCAAACTCTGCAGTCAGTCCAGAATGAATGCACGTTAATTGCACTTTAATCAAATCTCGCACTTGGCTGGTATTTATTGTACACAAGAACAAAATATTGACTACTGCTTTATCGACTGGGGAAAAGTGGCATTTACTTGATATGCTACAACCTAGTGTTGTCATCCGGGCCTGTTTCGGGCTCGGGCCCCGGGCCGGGGCTGGCCCGAGCACGGCGCGGATCAAGATTCGATCGGACCGGCCCGGATTTTTAGGGCCCAGCCCGAAACGGGCCCGGACTTTTTTCCGGGCCGTTTCCGGGCTAAAGAAACATTTTATATAAGTGGATAGAAAAGCATCAAATTTTTACTGAGAATTCTTGAAACAGAAGCTTTCCACTTCAGTTGAATTGAAAATATTAATGTATTACAAATTTATATCAAGATTGATTACAGAACCAGTATCATTGCTGTTTTGGCACTTTTACTCCACTAGACCTCTGATACCGTTCTCGAATAACCAAAGTAGGTATCATTCATATGTTCAAATGCTATGTGAGATTGATGAGTGACGAGTTAATTTATTATATCTATTCGTTTATTCAGACTACGTTTAGAAAAACCCAAGAGACAAACAGGATAAGGTAAGAAGTATGTACAATAAAGTTTCGTTTTAGATTAAGAGAATTTGCTTTTCAACTAATTTGTTTTTCATAATATGTTATTTTTACATTTTTTACATACAGTTTACATACATACAGTTATTCATTTTCTACCACTCACGTTTATTATCTGCTAAAAACTACACCGAAAAGCATTTTTACTAATTTTAACCATTCGGGCTGGTTTTGGGCCCGACATCCGGGCCGGCATCGGGCCTGTTTCGGGCTCGGGCTTCGGATCGGTTCGGATGACTAGGAACGGCCCGGCCCGGCCCGGATATTTCTCTAACGTGACAACACTAACACTACTGCAACCGTGCCAAAGTCAGCGCCATCTAACTAAAGTCTGACCAAAAATTCTTGGAACCGAAATGTGAGCGGCTGTCCTGAGTTATCATTTGAAGGTAGCCTATATAATGTATATATTTTTCGAATCCTCAGGAACCCGAGATTTCGAAAATTCGAAAAAATCCGAAATTCCGGAATTCATTCACGGAAAATTTAAAATTTTTGGTTTTTCGCCCAATTTTAATCGCAATCAAAATTTGGTTCTCACAGTCGGTTAGAGATGGTCCTGCTACACAATTTTGCTCTTAGAAGCTTTTCACGAAAATACACCCAATTTCCGGAATTCCGGGTTTTCTAAATTACCGGATTTTAAAAATTTTCTCCAATACCCTCAAGATGGGTATCATTCGAAAGCTCTTATCGGGCTGAACGACTTTTGTAATAGAACGAACTCGTGAAAATGCACTCAATTTCCGGAATTTGGGTAAACCGGAATTTCCGGATTTTAAAAATTTTCTCCAATACCCACAATATGGGTATCATTCGAAAGCTCTTGATGAGCTGAACAAATCTTGTAAGAGAACTAATGTCTGAAAATGCACCTAAGTCCCGGAATTCACAAATTCGGATTTCACTCTAGCTTGAAAATTTTTCGTGAATTCCGAGAATTGGGCTCATTTCTGCAAGTTGGTTCTATTACAAGATTTGTTCAGCTCATCAAGAGCTTTCGAATGATACCCATATTGTGGGTATTGGAGAAAATCTTTAAAATCCGGAAAATCCGGTTTTCGCAAATTCCGGGAATTGAGTGCATTTTCACGCGTTCGTCCTATTACAAAAGTTGTTCAGCTCGATAAGAGCTTTCGAATGATACCCATCTTGAGGGTATTGGAGGAAATTTTTAAAATCCGGTAATTTAGAAAACCCGGAATTCCGAAAATTGGGTGCATTTTCGTGAAAAGCTTCTAAGAGCAAAAATGTGTAGCGGGACCAGCTCTATTCGACTGTGAGAACCAAAGTTTGATTGCGATTAAAATTTGGCGAAAAACTAAAAATTTTAAATTTTCCGTGAATGACATCCGGAATTTCGGAATTTTTCGGATTTTCGAAATCTCGGGTTTCTGAGGATTCGAAAAATATATACATTGTATAGGCTACCTTCAAATGATAACTCAGGGCAGCCGCTCACATTTCGGTTCCAAGAATTTTTGGTCAGACTTTAGGTATATGCTAAATTCCTACGCGGAAGGAAAGTGAACTTCTAAGAGAGTGCTTGAGGGAGGGAATTGGGGTGGGGGAGGCTGTACGTGCTACAGTGCTACAGTATACTGCTACAGCAGTATCGAATCGGATTGCATTAGCTGCAAACTTTAAGAGCCCTATCATATCCACCGTACCCATTTCCACATGTAATGAAAAAATAATGAAAAACACCTGCCCTGCAATCACTAAGGTACCTGGTGGAAAACATGCTTCAATACACTCTTCTGGTGTTCCGTAACTTGCAGCATCCGCTACTTCATATCCTTCTTCACAATTATTTGGACATTGGTACTGAGACTCTGAAATTTAAAAATTCTTAATTCATTTATACCAAAAACTATAAGGGTAATTATTTATCTGTCCTGAGTGCGGTTAAATTAGAGGGTAAAAGAACTAATTTTATCTCGTGATTAGGTTCCCAACAAGGAAAAGTTGCTGCAAACAAACAAGCTTAATTTCAACCCTGCGTTGGGCGTTCAAGTTAACTAGATAGTTAAGTTTGGTCATATAAACTGAAAGCATAAACTCTGAAACGTTTATTTAAAAATTGGCGATCTCATAACGGTCGATTTGATAAGTTCACACTGATTTCAGATTTGGAGCCCTACCTATTGGTCGGATATTGTGGAATATAATAATGCTTTATATTAGCCTCTTAAGGGGGGTCCACTTTAGGGTAATTTTTTCGACCATATCCGATTTTTCTCATTTTCACATATTTTATTGTCCAAGTGGGATATTTTAACGAGTTTATAAAATTTAAGTTGGATCTCTTACGGTTGTTGAGAAAATTCACCTCAAAGTAGAGGTATGCATGTGTTAAACATAGGAAATCGAAAAAGTGTCGATTATAATTCTGCGCCAAAAAAATCTGGAAACCGGTGTAAGATACCGGGTAACATTTGGTATCGATTTAAACCTCTAAATAGATACTGTGTCAGTGTAGAATTAGAATTTTGAATTAGGCCTACGAAAAAATTCTAATGAATTTTTGATGTTAGCGAACTGCCGAAAATCGCTAAAATCTGTCGTTTTTGGTGACCAAAAATGGGGGTCACTAAGTTTGACTACATATTATAAAAACTAGAAGTCCAAACTAAAAATTCTAATTCCACAGTGACACAGTATATGTATAAAGCTTTCGAACGATACCCAATGTTATTTCGAATCTTTTTCCAGTTTCGAGACTTTTTTGGCTTTGGCTGGAAATTAGGTTTTTCTGAAAGATAGGCTGAAATAGCTGTTTTTTCGAAAGAGGCATTTTACTACCAAGTTATATTGCTCAGTTGCAGTTTTTGCATTTCAGCATATTTATTCATGCCTTAGAATCAATTTGATGCATGAATTATGCCGACAGCTATGTCCAGTACTTCTCAGTAGTGATGTTTCAGTCACTGAAACTGAAACTGAAACTAGGTTTCAGTTTGTACAGGTTTCAGTTTCAGTCACTGAAACTGAAACTGAAACTGAAACTATTTTGAGAAGAGACCTGAAACTGAAACTGAAACTGAAACATTTTTAGGCAGCCGACTGAAACTGAAACTGAAACTGAAACTATATTGGGTAAAAGACTGAAACTCGAACTGAAATTAGTTTCAGTCTTTCCTTAAATCTTGAACTTTTTAAGGTTTTGAGCTTCGATTCTGTTAACATTGATGTGAGAGAGGCTGACTAAACATTAAATTGTGCTTTATATTAACTCAGAGAGCTGGAAACCGTTGATTTTAAACCGAACTGAAACTGAAACTGAAACTCCGACTGAAACTAAAACTGAAACTGAAATTATTTTACGTTGCCGACTGAAACTTAAACTGAAACTGAAACTATTTTGGTCCGCCGACTGAAACTGAAACTGAAACTGAAATTATTTCGAACCACCGACTGAAACTGAAACTGAAACTGAAACTAAAATCGTCTACTGAAACAACACTACTTCTCAGTGCACCAATGGGGAACCTCAGACCCTGAAATTCACAAAACAGCGATTTTTCAAAATTTTCAAAATATGGCATATTATATATCAATCGAAAGCTCTCAGTGCAGGGATGAATTCTTCTCATAAAACTATGGCTCGGAAATGCTTCTATTTTAAGTTAAGCGCTCTTAAATATTCCATTACATCGGGGGGAACAGGGGCTTTGTTTCATCTTAAAATCATTTAAGGAAGCTTCTGATCATGCTTATCTGGCTTGAATCTGTTCGAAAATGTTTTTATTAATTATTTTTAAATGTGCATAACAAAATTAGCTAAATATATGAAGTTGATTTGCGCAAACTTGCTTCAGTTGTCTGCAACAGCCTCATTTTCGCTGATATTCAAATTGTACTCAATGAATGGCTCATAACTTACGGAGAACCGAACGAAACAACTCAAAATTTAAACTTGAAATGAACGCCATTTATGGCTAGATTATGTGTGAAAATGATCTAAATCCATGGACTAAACATTTTGCACGATGGACCCCCCTTAACTATGCTGTGTTTCAAGCTTGCATCAGACAAAAATTGGAAGAGAATTTGTGCTAACTCTCAGGTAGGTATAACCACATTTACCTGCTACAGTTACAAGTATTGTTATCAAAAACCAAATGTAGGTCATCTTCATGCGTGAAACTAAAACTGCTGTAGATCTAGAAGGATGATGCTGCTAAACTGCCGACGAACAAATCTAGACTGCTCTTATTTGGAGGCTGGTTGCTTCACTCCGTCACTGCAACTGATTAAGATTTAATTTAAGGACTGGTTTCTGATTCCTAAATTTATTTGGTCTCCGTTGTTTTTGCGACGTGCAAAATGTTTAGAATTTATTTGTGTAGGGAAAGAACCTGTGTGATGAACTTAACTAACAGGATAATTTGTTTGCAACGGGGAGTAAATAAAAGTTGCATGCCCTGTGGAATTCTTTACGTTGGTTGAATACAACTGTCTACCATAAATAATTGGAATTGTTTTTGTGTGAGAAAGCCCGGATAGGCCCAGAAAACATTAACTAAGTGAATTTATCGCCAATAAGGCAATTGGCTGACACTAAAAACTGACAACATTTAAAGTTTTTTAGTAGGCACGTTAATTTCGAACTCGTCTACATGCAACAGATTCTAGAATTAGTAGGGTAATTGATGTTTAAAATCTGGGATCTGGAAACAGTATTTGACAAAGAATAAAAACCCTTATCGGCTTTCATACTGTTAAAAATTAGATATGTACATAGGTAGGCAGGAGATGTATTTCAGTGTTGACTCTCTCATTTGCTAACATTATTTTCCAAGTCTGTTTGCTCAATCAAATGTTAGCAAAGTTTAGAAAGCAGTTACAGTCAAACTTACCTCTCAACATTAATTGCATTACTTTTCATCTTATGTAGACAGTTAGCTGTAGTTATACTCGTTTTCGTTTCATTCACACTATTCATTAGGTACATTACAAAGATATATTACTATTATATTCTAGTTTAGGATTCATTCAGCTTTTGAGATGCAAAAACCACTTCTGGAATTTGGTTAAGGACTGAGCGAGAGAGCATAATGAACTTTCTTTCCAATAGATATTTGTAAAAGGGTGCTGGAGAATTGGAGCACAATTTTCCGCACGCTACTATATAATATTAATATTCTGTCATTCTGCCTTTGAAAGCTACAGGAAGCCTTTCTCGGAGGCTCACTGAAGCAAATACAAACTTTCCTTCTTGCCTTATAGCCAGCTAAATAGCTAATCAAAAATTTGTTACCTTGGCAACTTTCATGTGGTATTGTTCTGATGGAGAAAGTCTGGTAACAGTCGAGCACGGGGAAGGGGAGGTCAGGCGTGGTGACAGGGACCCAGAGGTACCGCGAAGGTTTGTTGTTCACAAAATACAGACAGACGGTACCTATCTATCTTGTCTCCCAGACTGTGTGACTTAAGCCTGTAAGCTGTTACTGTGGTGAAGGATGACTCCTGCGGAACCTGGCTGGTTCTGTCGAATCACCGCAGAATATCCGGGATCCGTCTTTGGTAAGCAGGTTTCGTTTCGAAAGCGTTGTGAGGATTGGAATTAATTTCTTGTTTAGACCTGTGGAAGAATTGTTCCCCCAACCATAGTTAATGGTAATTTAATGGTTCTAGTCACGAGTAGACAAGCGTTTAAGAGTCTGTATGTGTTCGCGAGCATGAATCCACTAGAATAAGACTGTAACGATCTTATACTTGTTATGGGAGCACCCTTACTGATAAGCTTTCAAATCTCAGAAGGCTTGTTCGTAAGTTTAGACCACATTACATACACATCTATTTTTAGCGACAAATCAACAAGATTCAATACGCACTAGACGAAAAATATAAAATAAATATAAAAATAATAAACAAATTCCGGTTCTACTATAGATTGAAATGTTTTGTATTTTAGCGTTTCTGTTGCTGATCCAAACCGGATTTCTGATAATTTCCGGCATCGCCCATCTTCTGGGCTCCGATATTTTTCCGGCTGATTTTACTGACGTTCCGCTGGTCCTGGAAAATGATCCCAGCTATCAGAGAGTAGCAGCCTGGAATCTGAGAAACTACGATACAGCGGAACCGATGGAGCTCCCGGTATTCGCTAGAGAGGAAAGTTTACGACAAATTCCCGCCGATATAACAGAACTATACTACACCACTGCGGATGGTAGCAACATCTTAACCGCCGCAAATTTTCGAGCCATACTGGACTTTGAAAATGAACTTCTGATGGCTCGTAACTATAAACGCTACTGTGTGGTGCGGGACTACCAGTGTGTACCAACTCGTTCCCTGCCGAGAGTTCTGGAAAATTTTTTGGACAAAAACGGAACCAATATGACCGATTCTTCGGATGAGACTATTCAGAAAGTGGTCTTCAGTTTCGTCAACGATCCCAGTACTCATGGACCGCTCAGGGATTTTCTGGCACGTGACGCCATCGTATCACGTGACCTGACCTTCTCCACGGCGATTCGATCCTATATGTACGTAGCCTGGGTTGTGGATAATACCAGTGGTGCTGGATATAATACAAAAGATTATGCAAGCGATATCCTCCATCCGGTACTGTACAATTCGGCAGGGAAAGTAGGACTACCTAAGGCTGAAAATGTACTACTGTACTACTTCAATCCATTTTTGTACTTTGACTACCTAAGAATCCAGGTGGTTCATGACTTATTCTTGGCAGTAGGAAGCTTTATTTTCATATCACTATTTCTGTGGGTGCAAACCAGGTCTTTGTTTGTGAGTGCGTTGGGCATCTATGGGATTCTGACGAATTTTTTCGGCGCAAACATTATCTATAGATACATTTTTGATTATCGATATTTCGGCGTATTTCATGTCCTGTCCATATTCATAATTTTGGGTATCGGTGTGGACGACATTTTTGTATTCCATGATGCGTGGCGCCACAGTCTTAATTGTAACCATGCATCTTTGGGTCACCAGTTACAATATTGCTACAGTAAGGCTGCTCGAAGCATGTTCATAACATCGCTAACTACAGCTATAGCATTTTATGTGAACGCTTTTTCTCCTTTATTGGCGATTGGGTCATTTGGCCTATTTTCCGGTACTCTTGTGGTTGTGAACTATCTGTCAGTTATTACCTACTTTGTTGCTGTGGTGACTTTTCATCATACTAAGCTGAAGGGTATAAATAATCCAGTGACCGTTTGCGGCAATCTAGTCAAATCTACTGCTCAGAAGGCGAAGACAAAGAATATCGAGACAGCCAGAGTGATAGAGTCAGTTTAAGGTCTTTATTGTGCTAACTTTTTATTTGGTCAAACTGGTAATGTTTTAATAGGTGCTCAGCACAGGAGACCTGTATTGATGTTGTTATCCGCAGTCCTTCAGCTGGTGGACAAGAGGCAGAGAAACGAAACATGGGCCTCATGCAAAACTGACGTGCGGTTATCAGTAAACTCCACGCAGGGTCCGCAGACGCCCCCTGAGCAGCTAAAGTAGTACGGGTCGGCTAAGGTTGCCATCTACATAAACAGTAACTAAGCTTAGAAGACACACTTGGATAGGTCATGACGGCAAAAAGGAGGTCGCTGAATGCTCGGATGGTGTTAGGCCGAGTCGTCAGATGTTAGTTGTTTTGTTTTTGTTAGTTTATTGGTTTAATTTCAGGCCCAGTACAGCACAAAATGGCAACTGCCAGCACGATCATACAGAGAACGGTCATGTGCTGGCACAAGACCAGACCGGGTCTCATTCGACGAAGGCCGTGGATTTGGTTTGCAACAAATATGTCGCAATGGCTGCCAACCGTGGGATCAAGGGTGTTTTCACCTTTTTGGGTTTGGCGATTGTGATTACCTTAGCGTATTGCTCAAGTCGTCTGCGGATAGACGAGGAACCTGTATGTTAATTGAATAAATATGCTGATTGAAACTGTGTAACAAATAAATCAAATACTTAATAAAATTTGCATAAGTGGTCAAATGGTAGCATTGCTGCCTGCAGATTAGGTGATCTGTGGTTCCTAGGAATAGGCTTACAGGAATTTGGTTCTTACGAATTGTTACAGGACAGATACTAAAACTACGGATGTTACCTTTAAGTTTTTATTCCAGGTAAAGCTCTACAAGATGTCTCATTTCCTCGGAATATCGTTGGATATTAAAAGACAGCGATTTCAGCCGGCCTATTATGAATCTAGTGAAGGAATTAAAATCTATCTTGCCTGGGGAATAAAGGGCCTGGACAGGTCCCACTGTCATAAAACCGATTGGAAACAATGTCAGGGCAAAGTTGTCTGGGACGATTACTTTGATCTAAATCCGTATCATGCTCAGAAAGATTTACTGGTAAAAACTCTTATTGTAGAATTAGCAATTAGCATATAATTGAAATCATTACTTAAATACATTTGAACATACAGTGGAAAAACTATTAACTAAAAATTATTTTCGTACTTCACTATTTAGTTGTCATTTAGTAAAAAGCAAACATATATCTTTGATGTTTGTCTGCATTTATGCTAATGAATGCCATTTTAGGCCTTTTGCAAATACCTGCAGCGGCTTCCGGAAGAAACGATCAAAAAACTCAGGATTAGATTAAAGGATGGGATTAATCCAGATATTGCTTGCTTTGTCGACGATATGGATAAATTTTTCGAAGTAACTGGTTTTGTTAGGTTTATTTGTGGTTTGCTAAGTTACGGAGGAAACTTAAACTAGGGTAAAATAAAATATCGTTAGTCGAATAATGAATATTAATTTTTGCCTTGTGTAGGGGAAGCAGGCATATGGCAATATAGTCCATATGGCAGATGGCACGATCTCCGGCTAGCCCAATTTTTTCTTTCAATCCTGAGTGAAAAAGCTGAATTCCCTCTTCTCTTCTCTCTTCTAGTTCCTGGGTTCAAGGCCACAGGGTGCGTCCCGTGTGGGCCTCTCTTCGATTTATTCTTGGTACTCCAGCCTTGGGAGAAGCGCTACACTTGTTCAAAGAACTGAACAAGTTAAATAAACTTGTTCAGTTATGCATGCACGATCATGCACGATCATACAGAGAACGGTTAAATAAATAAATGTAAATATAAAGTCGATCTCAAAATTTAATTTTGTTATGTGGTTCATCATTTGCTCTTATTTTTAGTTTATGTTTAATTTTTCCTACAGGTGGAGTTGAAAGAGCTTTCTCTTTTTCAGGATGAATGGAAAAAGCGTCTGGTACAGGAAGGCAGCAGCGCTCTGGGTCTTCCCATAACAGATACCAAAATGATCGCTCTCATGTCAAGTCTTCCTCATTTGTACACAATGCCTAAAATTACTGCCAATCCTTTCTTTTATAGATATTTTGAGGTATACCTACTGTTTCTGCTCATCCAATTTTATTAGATCCTCTTCACATTCAGGAGTGGAAAAGGTTGAAACGAAGTCTTGGACTTGGAGTCTAACTTCTAAAATTTTTAACAGAATTTCCAAAGAATTTTCTATTTGTTTCAGACCGCTGCACTCTATTGGATACACGATGGCTATGGTTATTTGTTCAGGCGTAATTTCAGCATTGAATTAGAGAAAGCACTGCTGTATGTGGAAGCTATGGGTCATTCCAAAGCATCTCAGGACTACGATCAAAAGTATCTGAATGGTGAAGCTCTGATTTGGGGTACCCGACTTCGATATGCCGCAATCGTTATCAATACTACAATTAAACCGGAGTCTATTGGTTATCGGAAAGGTTTGGAAGCTATGAATGCCTGGGAGGAGTTCTTTCAGTCGTCGGTAAACCTTGCTGTTTGAAGATTATTTATTCATATTAATTTAGTGCGTTGAATTTAGTCATAAATTTTTTCTTTCCGTAAGAGAAAGAGAGAATGTTTATTGTACCCTGATGGAAACATTACTTAAAAACAGAGAAAAATACACACCAGACATGTGCAGGAGGAGAAATTGGGGGGAGGTGAACCGGCGGCTCCAAATCCCGGATTTTGGGGTTGGAGATGGGTGATTCCTCTGACAGCTTCTCTCCAAATTGCTTCCTTCAATTTTATCATATGGTTTCAGCTCGCATCTGAAACTGCTTTGTGAAAACTCCCGATAACCAATCAAATGTCATTAACTTTTTGGATTGGCTGGCTCATGGATGATAAATATGTATGATCCAGCCAATTACACGATTTGTTGACATTTGATTGGTTGGGTAGTCGGCTGTTTACCATCGCCCTGTCAAACATTTACAGAAAGGATTCTCTAGGGGGACAATATCAGATCATTTTCCTCATTGTTTTGACAACATCTTTGCGCTTACAGCTTTCATTTAATAAACCTTGTTTGTCAGCATTATTAAATTAGACTATTACTAATAATATATTAGTCCACATAAAGTGTTTCAGTTGCAAAGTATGGTTAGTGTCCTGAGAAACGGAGTGGTGCTAACACCAGACAAACATAATTCTGGCATGGGAACATGGCACTGGTTCAGGGTACAGGAAGTAGGTTATTGTTGTAACAGATTTATTGTTTCTGATCTTATATGTCTTTTGTGGAGTGGTTTCATCTCTAGTGTTATCGAATTGGTTATTTCTTGCCATGGGTGCTGTTAAATTTTTAAAGTTTTCGGTTGTACTTTTAGATGATTTATTTTTTGTATATGATTTAGTAGTGCTCAGTTTGATAAAATTATTTCACATTTTATACCTTTTTTGTAGACATTGACATGGTCGGCTGTTAATGGAATTTTGCTAAGCCTCACGATTGCATGTCCAGTTTTGATATTAACCACAGATAATCTGCTTCTGGGACTTCTGGCTACTCTAACGATTGCCTTCACTACCATCTCTGTTGTGGGGCTGATTCCATTGCTCGGTTGGAAATTAGGAGTATGCTAGTTGCCATATGACAATCATTTTTCTGTATATGAACAGCCTTCATTTCTTGCAAGTGGTCCTTGACCAATCTTCAATTTTATGGGAAAATTTGTTTTTACAATTTAAATATGACAGCACATATTTTAATTCTTGAATTACCATTCTTTTCGATGCTATTTTCAGGTTCTAGAGTCTTTGAACCTCACTCTAGTGGTAGGCCTTGCTGTGGATTACATTGTTCACATTGCGGAAGCATATCATCATTCTACTCAATCATCCAGAACTGCCAAAGTCGAAGAGATACTTCGTGAAGTTGGTACTTCTGTCTTATCAGGTATCTTATCTACTTTTTGCCTGTGGAATAGAACTACTCATATAATTCTACAAATATATTAAAACATTTAATTTGTGCTGGACACTTCGATTTTGTCAGATCTCTGATGTTTTTGTCATCTTGTCGTCCAGAGGCGCAAATCCATTTTGCACGGAGCAATTCAAGATACTTTACAGGATTAATGTTAAAAAGCAAACAATTCCAGAAATAATAACCATTTCGAAAAATCTTTACATGTAGATCGGTGTTGGGAAACTAGGCTAGATTTCTTCTACTTTCCATGCAAGCACGCCCAATTATCGCAGCCAAGAGAAAGGAAGACCACAGCTGAATGGGTAGAGAGGAGCCAGATTATGCAGCCCGAATCTGTAAAATAGTTCTCACCCGGAGGAATTCGGAAAACCGTATTTTGATGGATCAGTCGCAAAAAAGCTCTTCCTTCCTCAGCTATCAGTAAAAGTTTAGATATTTCTATCTGGATACTGTTATAACTAAAGATTGTTCAATGTCCCACGTTTCTGTTAGTTAGTTTATTCCCAACCAAAAACAAGGTTAACAAAACAAAATTAACCAGAAACGTAGTAGAGCGGCAACGAATATACCAAACAGGAAAAAAGAAAAGTGTCAAAACACATTCTAATGTACGTGGTAAAGTAATGATAGGAGGGAAGGGGGAAGGGCTGGGTACTAACGCCCGGCACTAACGCCTCACCCTTAATGTAGTTCTGAAAAGAAACATGAGCGAGTCGGTAAACCAAGAGTCAGTAATGTCAAATTTGTGAAAGTGTCCCCATAACTTTAAGGCAAAATCTTTGTAATCTAACGGTATTTCAACGGTATCTACAAATCCTGCTGCACTTTGTTGCCATATGAAGGCTAATTTCCTTTTTGTTGTTTTAGGTGCAATCAGTACACTGGGTGCCTCGCTTTTCATGCTGTTTGCTCAGATAGTCTTTTTCATGCAGTTTGGGATTTTTATTTTTTGTACTGTGGGATTCTCAATTCTCTACTCAGTGGGATTCTTTGTGGTGATTTTATCGCTATTCGGACCTCAGTCAAATCTACTCAGCATCAGTGATTTCTGGAATCGATGTAAAAATGCAATACCAGTTCCGTCCTCAACACATCCAAATACTCCTAAAGATATTCATAGTTCGAGAATAAATAGAATTAATGCGTCAGCGAAAAATTTGAGCCCTCTAAAGGTACAGCCTCAGGAAAGCCCAGAGGTGTTAGCAGCGAAATCGCACCGCCGCAATTCAATCGACGATGATAATCTTAGCAGCTCTGGTTACGACAGTTTCGATAAAACGCTCAAACAACAACTGTCAGAACCGCCGAAGCCTAAATCAACAATGGAGGGATTATCGGGTAGAAGCGACAGCGACCTAGACGAGCCGGATATTTCTGGATTGAATCTCAGACAGGGAAGAACTGTACCTGATCGCCAGTCTATTCGGTCAACGCCCTGGGCACGGCACAGCACCGTGGGAAATCTGAGGAACGAGGACAACAAGGAAGAGTTCAGTGACAGCTTTGGTGGTCAGTCTTGGCTGACTCGCCCTAGAACCGCTGGGAGAGGGGCTTTTGAGGGACTGAGGGGCCCCAACAGTATAGTGACATCGTCAACTCCAAGGAGGCTCCCGCCTCTAGAACGAGAAAGAACTCAATGAAACCGGATCTTCTTTATTTCTGAGTTAACATTTCGATGTAGTTTATGTCTGTATGATAGATTTTTATTTGATTAAATATTT
>JASAND010022513.1:0-10000 GCA_030248195.1 Trissonchulus latispiculum | reverse complement strand
TTTATAAACCTTTGCACATACTACTAGTACACATATTTACAGTCTTGTGAAAGGTTGAAATCAGGTTTGAAAGATACGAAGAAAAGTGTCCAACTCTGATATTTAACAGTATGTTCAACCTCTTTTATCCACAGAACTCACAGTGATATCCTGAATACAAGCTAGCCAGAATCGGCGACAGAAACAGTGTGCAATTGAACTCACTGAGCTGAATTAAAACTTTAAAATTATAATTAAAATTTAAAGTATAACTGACTCAATAAATACCTCAACAGTATGCAACAAGACCGAATCGAGCGAGGCCTACCTATGCTTTGAATGTTTAATGATTGCTATGTTCAGCACATCTAAAATTCAGAACTGAAGCAGAAGAAAGAGCCTTATCTTGTTTCCTTCAGCTAACGCTTACCCAGTCCTGCCCAAGTGTAGTCTAGAGGAAAACTTGCCTTGTGAAGCAGACGAACCAAAAACACCAACTGTGAACCTGGCAGTAGGAATTAGGGTTGGCTATATAAATTTATTAAAATTTAAATTCTGAAATTTTCTGAGTTAAAATATCAGATTTTATTATTGTAGCTGTTGTTGTTTAACCAAAAACTGTTTTTATGGCAGTTTCAGCAGACAACTAAAACTAAATTTTTATGTCAGTTTAGGATATTGCCATTTCTACGAACTAATCAAAATCAAGGATAAACTAGTCAGGAGTTTAAACCCTTCTTCACATACTATTAAATTTCATTTTGTTAACGTTTGCATTCCAGTTGTTGTTGATTTACAATCCTGCAGTGCCTATCGTTTGAAAACAATGCTTCTTACCATCATTTTCGTTGGCTGGTTTTTTGGTAAATAATGTTTACTTGTTGAACTTCACTAAATTTAGAAAATCGTTGTAAAGCATAGCCAGCTTAGGATATTGGTTCCGGATCGCGTGTATTTTGCTTTTTGAATAAAGTTCACCTGTAGAGTTGCACTCAAAACCTAAACTGTCACATATACCTGGATATATTGAAAGATTTTGGTTTGGTCAATTAAACCTAAAAATATTGTGCCAGTATTTTATTCCTTCGATCAGGATGCTTAAGAATTTTTGGCAGAACTTATATTCAAAAATCCTATTTCCAAACATTTCAAAATTTCTTTTAACCCTCAAATAACTGAACTGAACGCAGTATGTATTTTCAAAACTATCCAATGCTATGATTCAAAACAGCTAAGAAAGTAATAGCCAGCTACAGTGGTATAAATACCATTTTCCAAAAACTACTTTTACAATGTTTGTATTAGCACAGAAGCTTAAATAAACGAGTGAGATGCAGATGAGGAACTAAATTTTAAAATTGCAAGCATTAGTTCAGTTTTTAGAGGTATATTACCTACCATTCCAGATATTTTGTAATAGAAGTACGTCTTTCAAAAAAGGTGCTTTCATTTAACTAGAAAATTTTGCATTTTTTCTAATTAATTTTACAATTTCATCATGTAACCAGTGCTGAGGGTTGCATACGAGCGGTTAAATCTTACTTGGAAATCGGTAAACATCAAACAATATACATACTTAGCCCATTGTAAGCAACCCCTGGTAAGATAACCAATTGGTTGTAAATACGCCTTTTAACCAGATGGTTTTTTGCCACTTGTAACCCTACCAGTAGTAAGTAGGCTTAGCAGCTTCCAGCAGAATAGAAAGCAACTTTTTTAGACAACTTGAATTACAAAATATTTGGAATGGTAATAAAAATTGAACTACTGTTTCGTAGTATTTAAAATTTAGTTCCTCATTGGTATCTCAATCGCTTATATAAGCTGATATGCTATTACAATTACCATAAAAGTCGCTAGAGTGGAGTGAACCATATTGCCGATTTTTAATTGAATTTTCACTGCAAGCCACCGCCAGCCCTGGTTTGCAATTGCTCTTACCAGTGGTAGCATACCACTGGTTTATACGTTTTTTGAATTCGGAAGTAGTGGTTAACCAATTGGTTTAACCACTGGCAACACTTAAAAGCTACTATTGGTAGGGTACCACAGCTTTGTGGATACGGCATATACTATAGATTGAATCCGTATTCATCAAAAATCAGTATACATCCCTTGTATCAAAATATAACACTCACCTACAACTCTAGTTTTGTATACTGCATACATTACTTTTTATAGGCATTGAAGCCCAAGTTCCGAATTTGGGTGGTCTTAGCTGTGGTTCTTCTGTATGCTTGCCGACCCAAAAGTGCTGCGGAGAATCGTGTTACGATCCCGCAAAGCACATCTGTTGCAGTGGCAAACTGGTAGCTCACTGCGGTGGAAGCGCCAAGTGCTGCGGTTCAGACAAGTGCTACAATGCTGATAAGCAACTGTGCTGTGGGAAGGACGAGAAATCGCCGGTGGATAAGTGCGGTGGCAATTCGAAGTGCTGCGGCGACAAAGGGTGCTACGATGCGGATAAAGGAATCTGCTGCAGTGGAAGGTCAATCACAGCCTGCGGTCCCAACGGTGCTTGCTGTTGGTGCAATTTCAGTGGATGCAGTCAGACCTGTGACAAATGCCCGTTCCAGTACTGTGCTCCCTGTCGACTGAGCCAACTTGGATAAGAGACTGTTGTGAAGAACCAATTGTCCACTAATCAGAAGAAGTTCTTAACAATTATAGTAGTGTAATACATATATAAATTAAATTAGCACTTATTAGAATCTGGCAACTAAAGGAAAAAGTCGATATGTACTTAATTGGCCCGGTACTAGCAGGGGTTCGAGCCGATGCGAAGAAGGCTGACTGTTTTTCAATTTAATTTTTTCCTGTACTGCCACACCCCCGTTGGTTTCGCGAGGAGGGGTAACGGCAGACCAAAATTTGCTCAGGGTCCACGGGCTGGCGTTGAATAGTTGCATTATGCAATTACCCCTAGGCGTAGGCAAGGCTACTGCCGGGGCAGAAGTGGCAGCGCTGCATTCACCGCATCGGTGTCACCCGTTGGCTCCATCTCTTCCCCCTCACCTCCTTGAAAATCTCGGATAAGTACAAAGTACAATTAGGGGTATGTTTATAGTACTGCTGCAGTACCATTCCTATTTAATCACGAAGGATTGCTTCGTGCCAGCTGGCACCAGAAAATTTTGGCTTGATGATTTGTAGTCAACTGATTTCCAGAGTTTTTGGAAAGAGGGTCCTATGCATCCCAAATTTTATATCTGCGGCCGGAAAATGCAGAGCTTACCTTGTCAGCTCTGAGCGGCCTGGTATTTTCGTGATTTTCAGTGTAGTTACTTTATAACAATAAGTTTAAAATGATATTTAATATACATAATAGACACAGAGAGACCTTTTTCACCCTCCATGCCGATTGATGTTGTATAGTTTTATTGAACAAATAAAACGAGACTTGAACTTATCTCCGGTCCTGACCAGTGTTACTTGATCGTCAGCACAGAAGCCTCCATACGGCAGGCTCCCCATTGTGCAAATCTCGGAGGTGGGTACAGGAGAATAGTGTGATATTCCATGTGATTCCATGCGATTCCACCCATTCCGATTGTGCGATTCCATGAAGCCAAAGGAGTGGAATGAAGCCAGCGCTAAAACTATGCAGAAAACCAGGCAGAAGCCATTTGCTCATATGTTGTATACCAGGGCTGGTGGACCAAGAAGAAGAAACCAGGGACAAGCCCGAACGGGAAGCGTCAGGCACTCTTGTACCCACGAAACCAGGACCTAGGAGAGAGAAGGGAATAGGGAAGTTCAGCTTTTTACTCACAATTGAAAGTAAAGAATTGGCCCAGCCGGGGGTGGAACCACGGCCCTTCTGATCCTGGGACAGACGTGCTAACCCACTACACCACACTACCACAGTACCATCAGCTGAACTGCTGCTCTTACATCTCCCCCAATTTTCACCCTCTCCCCGGGCCGGGACCTCACCCACCCAGAATCCGGAATTTTCGGGTGTTTTGGGCAAAAAACGGGAAAATCCGCTTTTCTGGCGGCCTTCGGCCGCCGATTTACCCCTTCCCCAAAACTTCCCCTCCTGCACATGTCTGATCGGTACTGCCTTGAGTTATTCCTTATTAAGCATTGATCTATTACCAGCGCGATTACATAACTAATATGATGAAAATTACAACTATTTACTTAACTAAAAGATTAACAGAAACTGTCTAGGTCCGCGACTTGGCGGTCCAATACAGAATGCTCCACTATAATTGCCTAATTCCATGTTAGCTCAAATATAATTCCGTTGTGGTGCTGAAAAGTAATTTCCATTGCTATTAGCACCATCAATTCGCTATGATTAACTGTATTTGGGTCTCATGGAAGCGGCTCATCTGTAGCAGGGCTAGTACCGGATCGTACGTACTAACACTGTTAGCAAACCCGATTCCAGTGAATGCGGAAACCGTAGCACAGATGAATAACGAACCGACCACAGGAGATAGTACGGACAGCCTCGCCAGACAATAAACGCAGTAAGTAGCCTACCTTAAGGGGAGAGATGACTCTCCGCTCTCATTCAGATTCAGATAGAAGCTACCTACCTCAGTGACTGAAAGCCTAATTAAGCTAGTAACAACACTTTCATAAAGGAAACAACAAGTATATTAATGATAAAGCAAACATAAAGAATATTAAAATGGGCTAAGCCCTCAAATAGACAGAACAATCACACAAAAACGGACATACTGTAGAATGGAACCCACCAACGTACCAGTAGCTCCGGGGAGAGCTACACTGGGCAAAGTATACAAGGGATAAATACAGAGAAATGTAGGGGAGTAAATAGTGTAATTACGGACAAGACGGTGTAAAAGTACTAGACTGAAGGGGGGAAGCGAGTAATGGTTTGAACCCTCCCACGAGCACCCCCTAGTGAAAGAATTCCCCTAATCACGTAGCTCCCAAGGGGGGAACCCACTCAATCACATACGTACACGTTGGGGGAGCTATACGTGACTTGTAAAAGTTATCCCAGCCCCATGATTATGTTATGCCAAGCCAGAGAGGTAGCTAACTTAGCTACAGCCGCCAGCAACGAAAAGGTTGACCGTGCGTCACCTTGATCCGTTACACATCTGACCCCTATTCGCAGGGAAACGTACACGGAAGACCGAGAACCCAAACATCTACAGAACCTAATTCGGTATGCGATTGAGGGGCTTGTCCCAGTTGTCTATTTACGTAAATTTTGGGGTCACTTTCATACAATCGCAATCACACCTAACTACCCAAAACGCTACTAATTAAACCTAACTGATACCAACTACTACCTTATTACCAAACCTAATCTGCTTGCTGATTAATTATCCGTTTTTGTCCCATTCTGTGTATCTTTTATTCGTAGTTTTTGAAGATTTTGGTTATCTAAACACTTAAAGATTTTTGATTGGTTAAAACTTTGGGAGTTTTGGCCAAGCTTGAACGAGTAATAAATATATAATTGCATAGGCAATTATTATTACAAAACAAAAGTAAAAACTTTGCTTCCTACTGAAAATAACGGGGAAGACATTAATTGTCCTTTGAAATAACTCGATGATTATGTAGTTATTAAAATAGTCCTACTTTTCGAAACCATTACTTTTAGAAACCTACCTAACGCTAACACAAACTGAGGTGTTTTTAGTCTGAAGCGCCTTTCTTAACAATATGGCCCTCAATTCCGAATTATCGGCGGTGGGAACATAACTCCTAAATTAGCTCAAATTGTGATCGTAGCAATGGGACATAATAGCTCAGGTTAGGGGAAAGGGTTCCCACTCAAAATCCCGCTTACAATAAACCCCAAGAAGATAAAAGCGCATCGGCAAGAGGCCCCTAAAATATGGCTTTCTGAGCCTGGCATGGTTACTAAAATTAAAAAGAAAAAGAAAAAGGGGAATGGGCCAATAAGCCCCATAGAACAGAGTGGTCTGTAGAAAAGGCAATATAAATATTTTAAAAATCGGAATGAACCAATAAGCCACATAAGACAGAGGTTTCCGTGAAAAATATTAATAAAAAAGATGGCCCAAATGCCGAAATGTCAAAGACCAGAAGGCCAACAAGGCCATCCAAAAATACTAAAAAGTGCGTGCCTGGTATTTCTGGTCCACCATAATACACTAAAATGGCCCTAATCGTGCGGTGTTTGCTGCGTTTGCTCAATCCTTTTGACCTTTGGAAGTTAAAGTGGTCCCTAACTCGAATCCTAAAAAGGGGAAGTGCATTTGAATATCCATGCGTTAACGCTGCACACAAAGGGAAATGCACTGAGAGAGGTAGAAACGAGGCCGCTCTTGATCGAACCTCCAGCAAACACTGACTGACAGTTTGAGTTCGCCAGTGAGGTGACAACTAAAGACGAGCGGAGTTTTCTTAAACTTTGAGCTAAAGCTTCTATCAGTTTCTAGAAACTTCTCAGGGAAAGGAAGGGAAGAGACGGCTGACAAAGGTTAAAATTTAAAGGAGGCCAATTTTTGAAAGACGCCGTTTAGAGGACCAAAGTTACAAAATAGAAAGTAATCATCCAAGAACGTTTTTGCCAATAACTTACTTATTTTGGAAATTAACAAGTCAGGTTTAGATTTTCGGAATTAGGAGAGAATTGCCTTTCAGATAAGCTTAAAAGTCACCTGTTCAATTAATATTACGAAACACTAACTACGTAAATGTTCTATAGCTATCACTAATGAAGCCCAACTAACACCAATTGACATCAAATATTACCGTCTACGTACCTACACAGCTAATAATTGTATTTTAAGTAAACCATCTTCCGATATAGGTGCATATCGGCCCAATAAAAGAATTTCAAAAAACTTCCCTGGCTCAAATGCTGCTTCTATGCAATTCCTTTTCTTATAATTATCTCGGCATCATTTTAATGTAAAATTACAAAATTTGAATGAATTCTTTTATTAACGGATAAAAGGATACCATACTTAAGACTAGGGAAAAGTAACTACTCTTCCGTAATGGCCTTTGTTACCTAATTGTATCCTTATACTTGTGCGTTTTAATGGTGTTCTGTCCATTACTAATTAGTCTGAATTAGCTTTGTTGTTCAGTCTGACCCTATTTTTAACAGAATGTAACGCAGGAAACAGCTTTAGATATTAAATTCCATTTCTATTCAAAGATACGTTTTATCATCAGATTTCAAATGTATGACCAAAGTAATTCAATTGTCTCGAACTTTTATGGCTACTTCTATAGTGTTTGTTCATTTCACCAGCACTTCTTTAACTTTCTTCACTTACCCTCTTCGCGTTCGTCGCGACACTCCCAAAGCACAAGGTCCATCCGTTTCCTAGCATTCTCTGTGGCCTTTCGTATATTTGCAGAGCGAACACTGGATATGGGTTTTGAACGGTCAGGATCCAAATATGAGGAGCCCCCATCCCCTTCAAACGCCCCTTCGGATTTGGCGCCGCCCTTTGTAGGCCCCAAAGGACCCGGAACCTGAACCGCTATGACCGGCCCCCAAATCCACAGTACTGTCGAACCGGGAATCAGGGCCTTGGATCCCGTTCTCGATTCCTGGTGTAGGAATGCTCCTAGAGGATGGACCTTTCACGAGGTGAGGGACAGGAACACCTTCCATAGAGTTCCTGGAAGGATCTTTAGAAGGCGATCCGGCAGCCAAAAGGCTATCATCATCTTTAGCCTGTCTCTTATATCCACCGTCATCCTTCCGGCATTTCCTGTTTCTCCATGTCTTGTTTCTAGCGGATACAATAGTTTCAAGGGTCGTTGGATTGTTCGACCGCCTCTGACTTGGTTTGACCATCCCGGCTAACAATCAATTCTTTTATTCTGCCCAATTTCCACTGACCTCTTTTCTGACCCTTTTCTTTTACCAAAACCATGTCGTCAACTTCGGGAAATGCGTCTGTTTCTTTACATCGATGGTTTCTATCGTCCCGTTCTCTTAGGCTAAGCAAGTACTCGTTTCGCCACAAGCCCCAGAAAGTATGATGATTTTGTCCCTTCTGCCACCCATTCATCATTCATTTCGATTCATCAGCTTGTTCCGGAATCTCAACACCCATGCAGTTACGCGAAGCAACTTCGTCAAAGTGCCAAACTTTTCGGGGTCGATGACTAAGGGTTCTGTCAGGCAGACGGTATTTGCTATCTCAACGGTCGTGCAGGGATTGTCGGTAGATTGATCCGCGTAGTTGTAAGCATAATCTTTCAGATTTTGACAGGGCCACACGGTGTATGTTTGTACAAGCCAATCCGGCCCGTGCCACCAAAAGTCGGATTTCTTCACTTCACTGGCAGGTTTTCCTCTTGTTGGCCAGTCTGCACGATTCTGATCTGTCGGGACGTAATGGAACTCAACTTCTGGTAAACCTCTGATTTCTTCCAAACGATTCTGTATAAACACAGGCTGCATTCTTCTGCTGTGGATCCAATGAAGACAGCACTTTGAATCACTCCAAAGAATCATTCTATTCAGATCTCTTCGAATTTCTTGTTTCACAAATTTTAGGCTTCTAATGCCAATCAGTATCGCCAATAATTCAAGTCTTGGCTGAGAGACTTCCTTTAGAGGTGCAAGGCGGGTTTTCGTGAATAACAGATTCTATGTACGGCATCTCGTTCCAGAGGCAATGTAGATACACGCAGCATAAGCCTTGGCCGATGCATCACAGAAGCAGTGCAACTCCACATAGTTTTCTTCAATATCTATTTTCCTTTTCATTTGTATATCCGATATGTTGATGAAGTCTTCGGACCATCTGTTCCAGTCTTCACAAAGTGCAGGGGGAATCTCGTCGTCCCAGGACAACTTTTCTTTCCAAAGTTGTTGCATCAAAATCTTTAGCCTTTATCACTATCGGACTGAAGTATCCCAAAGGATCGTAAATGCTTGCAATCTTTTGGGTGATCATTCGGTTTGTGGCTTTCTCGGTTTTCTCCACCGCTTTGTTCTTTCGAAGATAGATTATATCCTTAATCGAATCCCAAGACAATCCCAAAACTTTCACCATCGTTTCTGATGCATTGTCTGCCTCTGGTAAACTATTCATGAGTTCAGTCGAATTAGACATCCATTCGCGAAGATTCATTGAGGCGGACTTGAATAATTCTTTCACTTCCTTGTAGTAGGTTTTAGCTTCCCCCTGAGACATCAAAAAGCCAAATACGTTGTCGACATAAACATTCTTTAGTATATTCATGGCTACTCGGCTGCCAATACTTCGTAGATGATGCTCTATGGTGGCACCCAACAGAAACGGGCTACTGATGACACCAAAAGGGATCCGCTTGAATCGATACACATCCAAATTCTCCTTTGTCGCATCTTTGCAGGGATCCTTAAACCATAAGAACCGGGTGACATCCCTGTCCGGTAGTTGTAGGCCGACCTGCAGGAACGCCTTCTCTATGTCGCTGATGACGGAAACTTCGCAAAGACGAAATCGCAGGAGTAGGCCACATAAGTTTTGAAGCAGTACTGGACCACGGTATAGGCATTCGTTCAAGCTTTTCTTTCGGTAGCCAACCTTAGCAGACGCGTCGTAAACGACTCTTAGCTTTGTAGTCGGGCTGTCCATATTTATGACACAATGATGAGGAATATAATATACCCTAGGACCGACTTGATGTTGGGCCTCTATTTTTTCGATGATACCAAGGTTCAACTGTGTCTGAATTGTATCACTGTAGCGTTGTCGGATATCAGGGAACAACTGCAGTCGTTTCTGAAGAGACTTCAGACGTCCAAGTGATAGCTGAAAGGTGTCTGACAATTCTGGGTTTCTGTCCTTCCACGGCCATGTAACTTCGTATCGACCATCTGTGAACTTGACAGTTTTATTGAAGATATCTACCGCGTCATCGTCGTCGTTCGTCTGGCCATCGTCAGAAATACCAATAGCATCTATGCCCAAATCTTTCAAGCTGATGATCAATTGAAATGAGGCATCGCTTTTGGTTTGTCAAGAGCCAACAAGGAAAGTTGCAGGTTCTTCTGATCGTCGGTTAGATCTGCCTGAAATGATCCAGCCAAGCTTAGAGC
>JASAND010022512.1:0-10697 GCA_030248195.1 Trissonchulus latispiculum | reverse complement strand
CCTTTTTGACTCATTAGAAGATGGTTTCGTCGTAATTCCTAACTCTTACGTAATTACACACAGTATTAACATTCTAACTAACTATTATTTATGTTATTTTAGGTTTATTTGATGCTTACGTACAGATATCCACCGTGTGTGCCATTAAATCCCATAATTATTTGTTTGCATTGATTAAACAGCATGACTTGATGTTTACAGCCCGACTAGGCTAGGAATTTCGATAGAAAATGTTTACCCTTTTGTAGTTACTTGTCAATATAGAAGTTTGAGCTGTAGAGACAATATGCTTTGTGAAAATACAAACTACAGTCAAATTAGTTGCCCCGTTAACGAGAACTAGTGAGGACAAGAATGACAATTTTAACGTAATTCTTGCAATTCGATTAAAACTGACTTTTGCCCTTGTGCTAAAGGCTGACAAACTGTATGAATTATTTTGCAATGCACTGCAAGAATTACTAGCTTGAGGTGAATTTACTGGCACAGATCTAGGTAATTAACACATACAATTAATACAAAACAGTGGACAAACTTAGCTAATTTACGTTACAGATTTTGGAACAAAATTCGGCTCTACGCGGGTGAAACACACCAGCACGAAGTCCTTTATCTGCGATTCGTCCACTCCCTTCTTGCGGGCATACCTACGTGGACGAATCGAGGACCACCTGGTAATGTCAGCTTATCCTGGGGGTCCCCGTGACCCTGGACCACATTAGCTACCTAATTTGCATATTACCCTAATACTGAAGTAAGTACTCATTCACACAGTTTACCACACTCATGTCCCTCAGATCAACAAGCATTCAACAATAAACAAACATTGTACACATTCACACCATTTTCCTGCCTAATACAGGAGTCCTAAAGTAAACTTCACGAAGATTGGTCTCATGCACCTGATGAGAACCGGTGAGCTACCACATATCAAGATAATCCAGTACAACTGACATACCGGACTGTTTAAAATACTATCTTTAATTAATGTGGAGTTTGATGTGATTTGCAATTTGATAATTGTTGGCAGAGTTTGCTACGATTTGTTAAACTTTAGGCTTCCCGGATTATCCCAATATTAATAACTACATTATTAATACTCATTCATTCAATTGACATTCATGCTGATTTGACAATCCTCACAACCCTTATCGTACAAGGGGAGTTTCCGTGAGTTGCCACCACAATTATACAAAAACATTCATTCTACATACATACAAATCAGAGCATTCTACAATCATTCAACCAAACATCCTTGAAACTTGGTTAATTTCGGAACCTCACGCTCCATGAGGAGTTTACCCGAATAACCACCTTAGGTACCTTTTGGGGACACATTCACACATTAATTTTGCAACACATTCACGCTTCAATTGTACAAAACATTCACACTTCAGGCTTACAAAACATTCATACCTCAGACTTACAAAGCATTCACACTTCGGACTCACAAAACATTCACACTCCAATTGTACAGAACATTCATACTAATAACTATCTAGCTACTTAGACTAACTAATGAATTAAACTTAGGCTCATTTGTGTAAGAAGTTTGTAAACTTTGAACTTTGTTGCGCGCGAATTTCACGGCTTTGCAATTCCTCAGAATTGCCTATAAAAGAAATTTTATGAAACTTTGGTGAAAGCCAGTGAGTAATAATTGCCAAGCAATTATTATTAACAACAAAGAGCAATAACTTAAACTAAATACACAATTAATTAATGTTACAAAAAATTGAGGAAGCCGGCCATTCCTCTTAAATGACTGCTTAATAATTAATTAAGTTAAAAGTAGAACGACTCATGTTTTGAGAATTGGCTTTTAAAATACCCTATAATTTTTAATACCTAATGATTTTAATGCCGACCTAACGCTGAAATAATACACAATACAAACTATGGGAATTTTAAGACATTGTAGAGCTTTGTGTGAAAACATGGCCGGCAACTCCTAGTTGCCGGCTGTGGGGAAATAGTTCCTCTAACTAGCTTATTAATTCTAGAGCCGTTATTAAGGGGCTCTCTAGCTCAAAATCATGGGTTAGGGGTCCCACTCATAGTCCCATAAAAACTACAAAAATAGCCCCGAAAGTGACAACTAAAAAGAACATTTTTTGGCCATAAAGGCCGTGGCTTGGTAGGTAAAATAGAATTAAAACGGGAAAAATTAAAAGAAGAGAAAAATGGACACGTCTCAAGACCTCCATCGCACAGGAGGGGTTTACATGAGCTGCCCTTGATTTTTGAGTTAATTAAATAATAAAATAAAAATGAAATAAAACTGGCCCGGAGGCCCAACATGCTCTGGAACATAAAATTTGGCCTAGGACCCAAAATACTGCTAGATCGGGGGCTCTCTAGCCCAAAATACTTCATAAAATTTGGCCATAAAAGCCTCAAAATACCATAATTAAAATAAGGCCCAAGGGCCGAAAATTGCATAAAAGAAAAAAGAAAGGCCAATTGGCCAAAAGAAATCCTAGTATTTTGTCCTAGGCAATTGACCTGAGCCGGGCATAAGAAACCCATGCGGCTCCTCAAGTTGTGGTGTTCGTGCTTGTCTTAATCTTCCTTTCTGTGGGCCAGAAAGGTCCCTAAAAAGCGTCCTAAAGGGAAGTGCGTATTACTATATTCCCGTACCACACCAGTGGTCCGAGAAGTAATACGCACGGGGGAAGGGGAGTTAAAATCCGACCGCTGTCCGTCGCAACTAAACGAACACTAATGAGCTTAAAATTTTTGGGATTCGGGCTGACAGCTCACTGACAGCTCGCTGACAGCTCGGGTCGAAAGAAGTCTTAAACTTTTCTTAAAGTTTTGTGTGTAAGCTTCTAGAAGTTTCTAGAAACTTCCAGAAGCTTCCTATCTCTACCATAGGTCAGTCCAGCGGCTTGCCGGACCGGCCAGCCCGAGGGAGGTAAGATTAACGATAATGGGGACATATTGCCCCCAACTGACCCCTTTTTTGATTAATTCTGGGTGCTGAAATTCTGCAAAATTTTGCGAAACTTTGGTTAACATGTAAACGTAACCAAAGGGGAAATAACATGAATTTTGGCATTTGTTTCTAACTTTTACGCAATCTGCATAAGTTTCATGTACTTAAAAAGGGAATCTTGATATTCTACGTATTTGACTAGACATATTTGGTTAGTTTTTGCAATAATTTTAACTGGGGGAATTTAATTAAGCCCCCTCCGAACTTTACCTATGTGTTAAATGTTAGTCTTAATTTTCTCTATTGAGGCGAACTTTTGTTGTCCTCCCTCTGTAGGCCCAACAAAAGTTCACCTGAGGACAAGCCTCGCGTACGTAGGAAAGAAGAAAGGGAACAGCAGTACACCTGACTGCCATGTAGTCTGGGAGGTAGACAACCTCCCAGAGAAAGAAAGGAGAAAGGGAAGGAGGAAAGAAAGTTAGTATAAAGGTTTTTTAGAAGTCCCCTTTTTGGACTTTCCTTTTAAGCAAAGTAAGATTAGGAAATAAAGGCTAATCTTACTAAAACATTTTCGCTTATAACTCGCTCAATTTTGGGAGTTAAAACGTGGGGATTGCATTTTTGGAAATGGGAGAAATTTCTCTTTCATATGAGCCTAAGTTGCATCACAGACCAAAAATTCATTTCTTACGTAATAATTAGCTAATTTACATAAATTAAACCTAACTAACACTAGTTAACATGATTAATAACAAATTAAAACCCTAGAACGCTGTAAAACACGAATTATAGCAAATTAACGCACTTAGGTACTTATTACTTTAATTTCTTACGTACAACCTAATTATGTGATTATTTCGTCAAACCATCTTATAATATATGTTATTAAACACTGAAAAAGACTTTAAAACACTGCTGACAAAGATTAGTGTATTCTTTTCAGCTAGAAATATTGAGTTCCTTATCAAGGTAATTATAAGTTTCGCTTTTACGCCAACACTAGGATTTCTAGAGTTTTACGATTCTTCCGTTCTTATTAACCTCTAGCAATGAAAGGGGAAAGTGACCGCACCCGGGCCACTGAGGGAAAGGACACCTGTCCCTTCAGAAAGGGGAATTTTGGAATTGACCTTATTATTATGATTTTTATCACTTCACGTATAATAGATCATTATTTGGACTGATTGATCCTAACTAAGCTTGTAAGTGCCCTTCTCTTGTGTTAATGTTGGAGTAACTTTAGGCTTTTCTTCTCGTATTAGTTGGAAACTGCTTATTTGGGACTGGCAACTCTGATTTCAACAATTATACAATGACAATTAATTATGGCTTGGACACAATATCAAACTAAAGCTTAACATCGACAAGATCTGTTAGATTCCGTTTCTAGTAGAGATTTCTTTTGGGGCGATGACCAATTAGAAACCAACTTTTTAACCACTTTTGAGCACAAGATCTAAGTCATTCCATTACACTTGCAAATGAAAAGTAGGATGTTCGGAAATAATTCTAAAATACTCGTATTCAAATCCTAATCGAAAATTCTAACTCCAGAGTTCCGTAGTACTTGAATTGGCAGTTTCAATGATAGCAATGGTTCCGTTGTTCTTCTCACCAGTTTGAGATTTTTAGGGTAAAAATTAGATTATACATACAATTATATGGTGTAATGTTTAGAGGAACAAAGGCCTAAGCAATAATTGTGCGCACGGATGGCTATGAGCCTAGAATCTTGCCCTAGTGCCGTCGTTGTGATGTGGTACTAATCAAGGCCGTCAAGGTTTAGCACGAAACTTCTTTTTGACGCTGAGATTCTAAGTTTTAAGCTATTCGTGATTACATGCTGCGCAGAATTTCTCTACTTAGCACCAACATTCAAACCTTTCAGTTATATCGCCCAGCTTGGTTCATAGCGGTTTTATTATGCGCAACAATATTGCCTGGAATAAGCCTTTTCCCTTTGCCATCCTGAAACACAGAGATTGCTGATTGATTCTAACAAGTTGTTTGTGTCAGTTTTAAACTAGGACTGTGAGATTACTATAATTTCATTTCAGATCTTGGATTATCTATCACTACGGTTGTCTCCAAATGAGTTTTCTGAAATGCCAAATCTGCCTGTCTGAGCAAATTTCAATTTTCTAAGAAGTTTGTCAGCGAATTGAAGACAATGACGATTAACGATGATGCTTGAAATGCTGTTTGTATCAATGTCGCATGCCTAACATTACACAGTCGGCAAAGGAAGCATTTGCGTATTTATTTCTATGGCTATTGGCTGCGTTTGGAGCAGATTCTATATTTTTCAATTTTAATTTTGCCAAATATCAGTCTTCAACAAATGGAAAAACGGTCTCAGCATGTGAGGAAAGTCTCACCGTCGCAGAAACTAATTTTTACTGTGATCCTGATAGTTCTGGATTTATCTCTGACATATATTTAAATGTTTCCATTCTATATTCAATGACTGGCAGACTGTCTATATGTTTTCATTTAAGTGGCGACTGGCGACTGGAGACAAAAAGCTCACATTTATCAGAACTACTACCCAATCCAATATTATGTACTCTAATATTATCCCTTGAAAGACGCACTTAAGAGAGTTCCGCTCGTACGCAAAGTGTGCAATACCGTAGAATCACGATCAAAGGGAACAATCTCTAGTGTCTATCTAGTCACGCAAAACTTATTAATTCCATGCATGCACTAGAATCTACATAACTACATAAAATCTACATAAAAACCTACACGGAAAACTAATGATCTAGATGCAAATAGGGTCTGTTAATGACGCTTCGTGTGATCTAACGAGATACGATTACCGTAACCAATTGCACTTTTCGGCTTACTTTACATTGTAATAGGGATAACCAAAAGCAATCTGCTTGCAGCCAATCACTATTTGGTGCTTTTTGAAACAGAGACTCAGGCTAAAAGTTGTGGATGGAAGCTACATGTAGTTGAGGTATGCAATGCAGCAAGTTCCATATGGCTCTTGTTAATTATGCCATAGGCCAATCTTTAACATCTCAGCACAAGAGTAGCCCAAAGTAATTGTTTGGTCCATTATATTCTGTTTAACCTTGAATGCATACTTCTTAAGAAATAACTTCCCTTCCACTATAGTACTAATTTTTGTTCCCGTAATCTTGAATTCAATAACGTCTGCCACTTCAAACGTAAGGCAGAAAAATGTTTTTAGTATTTGCTTTCACAGCCTATGTACCACTATATTGCTGATTTTTCAGCCACAGCTGCATTACTGCTCCGATTTAGGAGCCATTGAGGTGGACTAACTTTGGTTTTGTTGTTCTTTTGTTCTTTTTAGGTATTTGGCTCCCAGGCCACATTTCTTTCAACTTCACAGTATGAACAACTCGACTAATAGCGCGGAAACTTCGTCGCTCGATGTAAAGTCACTGGTTCAAAACATCATCTACGCTTCAGAAGGAGTGATTCAGGTTCTTGGCAATCTGCTTATCATTATCATAATTGCAACCACAAAATCACTTCAGCGAAAAGAATACTTCTTGCCCGCAGCGTTGGCGTTCAGTGATGGGATAACTGGCTTAGGTCAAATCACAGCTGGCATTGGTCGGCAATATGTGGTAATGGCTGGAGAATATAATGACTTACAGACTACATGGGAATGCATCTTAAAGCCATACTGCCAGTTCTTTTTATGGGGATGTTATTTGGTACCAACTATGCTTGTGCTTATTTCAGTTGACCGATTGATTGCCTGTGCCAGCATTCAACTTTACATATCGATGACTGGAAAGCATACCGTAATGATGATATCAGCTGGTGTGGGAGTCTGTGTACTGTTGTATTTCATTTCAATGTACGTTTCCTACGACGCTGCTGAAAAATTTGGGCGAATGTATCCCAAGATTTGCTATTTAAGTTGGGGTCTAACACAATGGTTTAACTCCCGTGTCTATTGGATGTATCAGTTTGTAGGCTCGGTGGCTACAGTACTGCTATATGCAGTAGCCATGGCGTGCCTTTGGTGCAAAAAGAATGACGTAGTAAACGAGGTTCTAAAAGTTAAAAAAGAAAGACAAGCGAAAATAACAAAATTAATAACATGGATTATGGTTTTCACATTTTTCTTATATACCATTCCGCTGGGCATTTTAGTTTACTATAATTTCATGAAAGCTCCAGTTGTTGTAATGGATTTAGTTATTCCTGCCTGCTGGATTGCGGTTAACCTCAATTCTGCTAATAACATTATCATTTATTTTATCAAAAACGAAGATATGAGAAAACGCACGTTAAAGTTGTTAGGATTTTCAAGAACAAAAGTACAACCCAAGAGCAGTCTTGCAGCAAGCAGCAAAACATTAGACAAAAGCGCACTTTCCAAGCATTAATTTCTTTCAAACAATTTGTTTACAATAGCTCGGAAAATAGGTTGCTCAGAATAGTTAACTTGAATAGACACAACTTGAATCCGGGTTATAGTGGCCCTGTCACGGTAGCTAATTTTAAGAATACGTCGCCAACAGCTGAATTTAAAGGCCTGAAGGTCAAGGTGCAAAGTCGTTGGCTTTAATTGACCAAGTTTCGCAAGCATAGTGCAATACTGGTCGGAAAGCTGCCATGCATACTTTCACCTTGGTTCGCAGGTTTATTCGGTCGTCTGTCCATAAAATATGTGAACAGTCGTTAGACATTGACAGTCGACATGCTGAAGCTTAAAGTGGTCAAAGGCTAACGGAAGTAATTTCGGAATGTTTTATCAGTTTTGAATTCGCATTGAGCATTTTGCATGAAACATGTCCCTGAAACAAAGGAAGAAAGAACAGATAGAAATAGGTGTCATCGTCTAACGTTATGTTGAACTTCGCAGTGATAGAATTGCAGCGTGTGTGGACGCTATCAGCATGGAAATTGGGCATGGAATTGTTTTGACGTCTTAATTTTAGTTTTACAATGTGTCCTATCAATATCTATGTATATATTGTTTGGTGTAATGCATAAGTTTGCTTATTGATATTTGATTTCGTACTTCGCATTTCTAAGAGCACATAGTACATAAGACTATGACAGCGGGATGGCATACTCCATGCGTTATAAGCATTCTCTCTTAATGACACATTCTCTCCAAGTTAAAGGTTGACCATCCCGCAAATTGGTACCCAGTCTAAACTGGGGTACGCTCACTCGCTCTATGTTTGTAAGCTAAATCTCGAAGACACTTGCAGTACGTCAACGAGATTTGTATCTGTTTCGAGCTTTAGAACAGAAGCATAACGGGCGAATTTGTTAGATTCAATGGGGGTCCAATTTGGGGGGGATGTGTCACGTTAGGTTAGGAGGAGGATGTGCAAAGGATGTGTCACGCTTATAATACGTAGAGTATGCCACTGTCATACTCTTATGTATTATGGACTATTGGTATTTCTTACGTTTTGATATTTGGTGTCTCTTATATTTCTAAGTAGTGTAGTACAGACATTAACATAGGGTCGGGTCCTGGGGGGGTTGTCCCCAAAAAATTTTGAGAGGGCTTGCACTTTGAACAAAACTTTTCAGGGGGGCTTGTACCTCAAGAGAAAATTTTTGTAAAATGTTTCAAAAAGTTAACGCTGATTTTATTAAAATTAGCAATTTTTTGTCAAGATTTGCAAAAAATCTTCATTTTATGGAAAAAAATTGAAAATGTTGAGCGATTTTCCCGAAAAATTAAACATTTTAGCTAAAAAATTCCAAAAAATTTTACTCTAAAAACTAATCTTTTTCCGGCTGTTTTTGGTTATCCCTTGGCCATTTTTTTCATTACCGCTTGTCCCGACGGCGATAAGATAGGGTTTGTACCTTGCCCGGGTTGGGGGGAGACTTGGACCCCCCCAGACCCCCCCCCGCGTTAACCTATGGTGTAGTCTGCAACGTGTTCTTGTGTACTCTTGATTTTTACACAAATACAATATTAAAGGCTAAACAACAGTAAAAGGTAAAGGTAAAGGTAAAGTGACCCCTGGAGAGAACTCCAACCTACAGAAGGTTATAGGGTGCCGGTGCTTATCTCCGGATTCACAGCCCGAAGCCAGGAGCGACAACTCTAATGTTGACTACATCTGTGGAAGAGAGGTCAGCCCTTCATCAGGCATTACGCCGGAACACAGACTCTTGTTACCTTCCCACCGCAGTGGTACCCATTTACCGAGCAGTTAAGGATAGACAGCTGGGTTGGCTGGAAAACAACAGTACTAAAACCGGAGAACCGAAAATCACATTTAGAAAACGCGATGTTTAAGCCAAGTCGATATACGATTATTGTTTAGTGTTAAATCAATTTCCTTGACCTAAGAGAATTTTGTATCATTTGGTAAACTCACCAGTTAAGGTTACATTATCCGGGTTGATGAGCACCATCAGGATTATCCAAGAAATGGATCTTGTGATAAACATAATTGTAATTGTCTAAAATAGTCAATAGTAATAAATAACTTTATGTTAATTAATCAGGAATAGGTCCACCCGACCCTACCCGTTTAGTATATAAAGGTAAATAAATACATTGGACTTGGGGCCCCTGCTTAAAATATACTTAAATTTCTTTCCTTAAATTTAGGGGTAGGACTTAGCCGGGGCGGGGTGCTCGACCTTAACTGTAGTCTAAAATTAGTTAACCGATATTTTGCCCCACATGTCCCCACCCACATCCAGCGGTCGCTTGTCTAGACAAACGAGGGGAACGCTGGCAGCTAAGTGGGTGAGACCTGTGCCAAAAATAAATAAAGTCCTTTAATGTAGTATGGATCAGTTGAACGAAAATTCTAAAACAAAATAAAGTAAGGCTAACATATAAACAAATCGACAGAAGGAGTGAAATCAAAGATATAACTAATAAATGTTAAAACATAAAATAAAATAAGGTTGCTATTCAAAATAAGAAGAAATATATGTCGCATTAACTGGACTGTTGTCATTGTGTATCCTATACAAAATTTTTTCCAGATAAATTTTCAATTTCCTTTTAGAATACCCTTTACAAAGTAGCTGAGAATGTAGCTTAGATACTCTGGTTCTGAATTCTTCCATATGTGTGAATCTTTCATAGTATCTCCCAAGTTCATTAAGGTAAACGTTGTAGCAATATTTCTCCGAAATGTTACCACTAGGATCCGGTAGGCAAACCACCTTAAAGTTGTAGTCATCTCTCTTGTCGTAAACCTTTGTTACGAATTTACCGTTTACTATATTTATGCTGATATCCAACACGTCTGCTGCAAGTGAAGTAGTGTTTACCTTTTCCAGTGTAAGACAAGCAGGATATATGTCTGGCTTGGATTTATCAAATTCTCAGTCGTCGTCAACTGCAGTTATGTCGTCAAGATATCTAAACATTTTCCTAAGTCGTTTAAGTTTGTTCCATTCTTTGTTTTTTGCACAGTTTTTAATATACTTAAACTCGTAAGAATGTAGCAAAAGGTTAGCTATAAAAGGTCCAGCGTTTGTTCCCATAGGTATTCCTTAAGTTAGAACCAAGGTGATCAACTTTGGCAAATAACAGATCACCTCATGCATGCCTCGAATGACTAGGGTGGCTCAAGTCGTTCGTTTCCCGCTCATAGAGCCACAGAGGCAGCAAAAGCGGCAGAACGGAATCAGAAGAGAAAACGAGTTCTCAAACACGAAAATGTGGAAGGAAAGTCCGCAAGTAATTTGCCTCCTTATTTTAAAACTTATACATGGTTTTAACTTTGGGCAGAGCCTGACAGACCTGTAAATGTATATATAACACTTG
>JASAND010022511.1:0-17427 GCA_030248195.1 Trissonchulus latispiculum | reverse complement strand
TTCTATTGGCGCTCCCTTTATACTCTTGATATCAACCGTGCTTTATCCTGCCTATATTAGCTGTGCCTATTTACTGGTTGCCTTATATGTCTAAAGGGTTTACCCCTCTAGGCTTCTAGTCGCTCCAGGTTGACCCTGTTGAGCTAGACTCTTCATAATTACCTTGCTTTAATTGTTTTTAAATTTATTGTCTTTAAATCTTGCAATTTTTGGATAGGTCTAGGGTTCTCTTTTTGGGGTAAACTTCTCTTTATAGCTTATTTTCTGTAGTAATTTCGTGTAGTAGAAATTCCTGTGTACTCTATACTTTATTCTCTTTTGTAGTACCTTGTTTAGTTAGGCTAGTTCGTACACTGTGCTTTGTATTCAAAATTTTGTACGCATTTTCGGGGTCCGCCCCATTGATCCAGCATAATTTTCAAGTAAATGTGGTCTCTTTTTGGACCATTTTAGGGCGTCTATTTTAGCTTAGGTTTTTGTATTAGACTTGTATATTCGGTAAGTAGGGTTTTTCTAAGAAATATTTGGGTAGGTAATTAGTTAATTTTAAGCATGTACATTTCAGCAAATTTGGGGTAGGTTTTTAATTGAGTCTTTGCTTTTCATCGGTGGTTAAACTCCATTCGGTAGGATTCACTTAGGTCTTGTTGGCGAGGTTAGTTAGGTCGACTGGAACTACATCTCCTCCAGGTTCGACGTTCTCCTTGTGCACAGTTTCCCACTCGTAAAGTTTGGTCGGTACACTTCCAACTTTACAGCGTCTTTACTTCAATACAAAATGAGACATTACCAAAGTTAGACACATCAAGACGACACACATTACGCCAACTCCTTAAAAGTCGAACACATTTGCATGGACATAAGTAACAGAAAAATTGTTTTCACAGGAACAGTACTCTGAACCGACCTCGCCAGAGTAGCTCAAATAAAATAACGACACCTCAGAAACATACAACATAATAGCGAACATTAAGATAACTCCAAGCCACCCCTTTTAACACTACAGAAGAATTAGTGGCGTAATCTTGACAACTGTATACAGACATGAGAAAGTGTTATTCAGGATTTTAAAATGGGATTGGTGGAACCTGAAAGCTGTAAATTTGGCGGGCATGTTGGATGAGCCCCTACCCAGAGATTTGGGGACTCAGCGTTGAAAATGCTTTCGAATAAAGATCATAACCAAGGGGTTAAGAATTACATATCCTTAGAAATATACTTCAAATATATTTCCCCAGAAAAGGAGAACTGGCAGTTCTGAATCCTTCCCTCTAGATATATAGTTTCCGAATGAGTATACATAGGTGTTTTCAGAATATATCTACTAATTGACTTGAATTGAATTGAAAAATTGATTCAACATTATACATAAATTGAGATATATAAATGAAAATTTATTTCAACTCATTTTTCTCAAAAAAGTTTTCTTAAGTAAACTTCGGACGAAACGAAATTTAAACGTAAGCATTCACCAAAATTAGTTCGATAAAGGTATGATTGTCATGGACATCTGAAAGAAAAATTGAATTAACTTGAAATTATTTACGTATCAGATAATTTGACAGAAACAAAATGGGATTTATTTTCATCTTCAATAACTGAAATGCAGTGTTCGGGCGTCAGGCTAAGGCGGCCGTTGACAAATTCGTACTCAAACAGCTTTTTAAAATTGAAGCGTTCTGGAGCGATATAGGATCTCATTCGGGCACTTTTCTCCACTGCGGAATTCAGTTTCAGGAAAGTTTCTTCGAAACGGAGTCCACGTCGGATAAAACTGTACTCCAAGGGTGGCAGATCAGACTCCGCAACAGCGGCGATTCTGCCCAGCCTCTGTCGTGTCAATCTTTGAAGAGCGGACTCCAGTAATTCGGGAACATCAGGGTACAGCATCATATCAATCTCAATTGCATTCAGACAGGGAAGAAAACCAAGGACTTGGGCTACGCCAAGTAGAAGCGCCTGAACGCTTTCTTTGGAAGATTCAGTCTCATCGACGTCAAAATTAAAACAGTCGAATTTAAAAGTGAGCAGTCGCTTTAGAGAGTCCAGATAGCGAACGTAGATAGAGGACGGTAAAGCCTTTGAAATATCCACGGACAGATTCAAATAGGATAGGTCAGGAACAATTCCTCCAGCCAAATAAATTTTTCTAGGATCAGTTTCTGGACCTCCGATTGAAAGCGATCGAAAAAATGGACCCACCCGAATGCCACGGTCTGGAGTTTCAAATTTGACGTGATGGAGACGCAGTTCAACCAAGAGTGGACAAGAAATTTCGGAGCGCAGTTTCACAAAGGTCAAGGAAAGAGCGGTGACATTGCGTAATAAACTGGAAAAGGATGAACAAGCAACAGCTGGGATTATCATCGGATAATCTGAAGGGGATCTCAAATTGACTGATCGAAGATTTGGCCACAACAAAGATCCCTCCGTCGGATCCAAGCCAACACCAGACTCCCAAGTAATCTCGGAATTAAATTCAATATCAATGGCATTTAGGTTGGTAAGATTACCAAGACAATTTTCAACCAAAGATTGCGCAGGAATATTGTCCTCCTTAATCAGACAGGTCAAAGCGTTCAGATTTGGATTTTGATTGACCACCCTCATCAATACATCGACTTTGGAAGCAGATTTGAGGGTCAGCTTCTGAAGGTTTCCAGATTTCGTTAAGGCGTACAAGTAATTGTCAAAAATGTTTCCAGAAACGGTCAAAATGCGTAGACTGAGAAACTTGACCTTCTCCAACTCAACTTCAGGGGGACACACTTCCGAGTCCAAATCAGTAATGGACAATTCTTCCAGGAATGGACAATTTTGGCTGATCAAAAGTAGAGACTGGAAAGAAAGATAACATTCTGGAATAGTTAAAGATCTAAGCTGGCACTGGGAATGTTCCATTTCCGGAGCAAATATAGAAACGTACGACATGGATTCTCGAACTGAGAGCGACAATAAAGATGATGGAATAAAGTATTTCAATTTCCGATCTCCGACAAACCCTGCCCAATCCAAATACACGTCCATCAAAGAAACAATTCGACAGTTACGGGCAGAAAGGGCGCTGAAAATTTCGGTCAACGATCTCCGATTCGATGCTTCTTTGAACTTCCTGGTAGTGAACAGTTTCAGAGACACATTTTCAGGCAATCGTTCCAAAGGTAAGCAGTATTTGGGACTGGCCAACTGAATACCCAGAATATGCAAATTAGGAAAAGCCTTGCCAATTCGGCACATCACGGATTCTCCAATTGGATTCAGCAAATAGAGCTCCTTCAGACCACGAAATCGATTCATGACCCATTCAAGTCGACTATCCATGACGTCATCCGGGAGTTCTTGTTCAAAATCGTTGAATATGTGAAATGCAAAGAATTTGGCTACACCAACAATCAATAATTTCACATCAGAATAAGATAGAAAAACGAGACGACGAAATTGCTTGGAGATTCCTTCCAGAGGAATTCTTTGACGCCAAGGAAGCTGCTGAAGGATATGTACCAAAAGATGATCAGGCAAATCAAGCACAGGAGAAGTGATTTCTTCAGACGACATGATTAAAAGAATTCCCCAATTAGATATGTAGGGGCGGCGACCTAAACAAAAATTCACAAAACGTATATATATATTCGAGTTGCATCGGCGCCGCCACTACCGGGGCCTGCACCGGGACAGGGGCCTGGAAATTGGGGGTCCAAATCGAAAAATTAAAATTTTCCTAAAATTTTGAATTATGCAAATTACCGGTATACAAATTTTACTATTGTTGTTTTCATTCAAACCTTTGGAAAAACAAGCAATTTATTACACTTCGATCTTCATATTTTTGACTTTCGAAATCTAGAAATTTTGGTAACTGTAAAAAGTTTACAAAAATTCCGGTGCCAGGCCCCGGAGCATCACTAAAACGCAGGCGCGTAGCTAGGGGGGAATGGGGGGAATTTCCCCCCCCCCCCCGAAATTGTGTTGCCACCCAGGAATTTTTTCCTGCCATGTGTAAAATGCCCATTTTTCAAAAAAATTTAGCGCTTTCGGCGCGAAATATGTGTGTTGTACCATTATAGTACGTGTTTCGCACGTAAAAATGAGTACTAATTACACTATTTGGTGTACTTTGACCACCTTTTGCATCATTTGGGTGCATGAACACGCACTGCGCCTTAAATATTGTAATTTCAACCAGTGGCGTAGCCAGAAAAAAAGGCTCATATGTTAAGCCGTTGCAACTTGTTTTCCTTAATTTACAACCTCAACGCCACTCATATGCATTTTACAGGCTATTTCCGTGTTTGTACAACCTGCCTGAGAGTACTCATATGTATTTTACATGCGACGAAGGAGCATTTTTGGTTCTTGTTTTCCATTCTTTTACATATGTATGCGCAAAAAGAACCAACATAATATATTTCCGAACACCATGCGCAAGCAGATACTATTTTGATCACTTTTGGAAAATTTCATATTTCACCCAAAATCGCTTACGTCCCCACCCCACCCCACCACAGCATTCTACAGCCACTTTGGGCATGCAATTCTATGACCAAAGTTGCTCAGCTCACTTAGGGCTTTCATTTGGTACCAAATTTGACCACTTTTGAAAAATTTCATTTTTGACCGAAAATCGCCTACGTCCCTACCCCACCCCACCACAGCACTCTACAGCCACTTTGAGCATGCAATTCTATGACAAAAGTTGCTCAGCTCACTTAGCTAAAGAAATGAAAGTTGTACACCACCAGGCACCCGAAAAAATCGGGCACCTGGATGACAAAAGTTGCTCAGCTCACTTAGGGCTTTCATTTGGTACCAAATTTGACCACTTTTGAAAAATTTCATTTTGGACCACCTCACCCCTTACCGACCTGACCCCTCAGATGGTCAAGTGGAGCCAGCCCAGCAAAATGGGTGCGTTGTACAGCAAAACGGACACCGGAAATGAGCTGGGCGCACCAGAAAACCCCTATAGAGAAAGTTTTGAGAGGCCAAGTAGAGCCTAGTATGGACCACCAGGAAACGGTTGCCGACATCACCCTCCAGACGGCAAAGTGGAACCAACCCGGCAAGATGGATGAGTCGGACGGCAAAAGGAACACCGGGAATGAGCTGGGCGCACCAAAAAAACCCCTATCGGCAAAGTTATGAGAGGCCAAGTAGAGCCTAGTATGGGCCTCCAGGTAGCGGTTTCCGACATGACCTTCCAGACGGCAAAGTGGAACCAGCCCAGCAACTTGGGTCAGTCGGGCAGCAAAATTGATAGCGGGAATTGATTCTCCGTCCGCAAAAACCTCTGTATGCAAGATTTGAGGCTTCCAGGTCGCAAAATAAGCGAAAAAACCAAGTTCAAAGTTGGACCCAAAATTCACCAACTTTGGCAGGCCAGTGCACAAAAATTACGCTCAGGGCCGGAAACTCATATAGCAATTGAACGACCCTGATATGTGTCCTACTCAGCCATATAGGCAGTATTGCTCCATATATAGCCCAGTCTGACTTATTACGGCGCCTTTGAAGCATACTTTTTGGCCATTTTAGCGTTTTGGCCGATTTTGGCCTCCCGCCAAAAATTTTTTCCGGCTCTGGGAGGCATACAAACTAGCCTATCGGCTTATTTTTGTTGCGTACCCCAAGAATATATATGGTTTTCATAGGCAAAAGTTTTTCTATCTGTTGTTATTAAAGCTACAAAACCCCCTTACCAGACGTCAAAGCGGAGAACCGGAAAAAACATCACTCCCGTAAGCGATTTTTGGCATAACTTTTTAACGGAAAGTGGTACGGGGATGAAACTTCAGGAACATACCAAACTCGACACGTACAATTTTTTGCGCACATAATCTGCGCAGGATATGCGCAGGAATCTGCGCAGCTTCTGCGCAGCCTTGTTTTACACGGTCATTCGACCATTTTCACTCATATTATAGGGGTCGCCACCGCGACCCCTATGATTTTCGGAGGTACAATGCATACATGTACATAAATACAGCAGCTACGCGGGGGGTCTGGAAGCTGGAGTTGGTTGGTGGTGGTTGGTTGGTGAAAATTCTAAGAAAGGCTAAAAAAGCATGTGCGTTAGAGGCTTGCTTCTTTGCGCTACGCCACTACCCCTTCTAATTGAAATATACAAAGACGAGGGATCAGGGGCGTGGCCCTCCAAAAATGAAGGCGGTTTTGAGAAAGCAAGACAAAGTTCGCAATGGAAACCATCTGTTTTTAGTGAATGAAGTTAAGCAACTCAAGAGACCATAATTCCTATTAAAAACTTTGTACCCTGCCAAGCAGTACTATCTACCTAGAATATATAGGTTACGTATATATACGAATTCAAAAATGGAATAAAGCAGAAAAGTTTTTCGGAAAATCAGGACTTGGAGGCCGCGGCCTCCAGCGAAAATTAGAGATTTTTTCCAAATTTGTACCTTCAATTGCAATATTTCTACCACTTTCTTAGAAATTTCCTAAAAAACTGACTGTACATTTTAGTGCGTATAGGCGCGTAGCCAGCGGGGGGGGGCGAGGGGGGCATGCCCCCCCGAAATCGGAGGCGAAAGAGAAATTTTAACACCAAATGAGAATTCTGATTGATATTTCCAAAAAAAATTCGTCTGCGGCGCTAATTTTCCACGAAAATGCCACAAAAATAGCAGCTTGGACTTGAAACCGGATTCTACAGGTTCCGATTCAGCACTAATTTCTGATGACAAATTTTTGCTTGCCCCTCCGAAATTTTTTCTGGCTACGCCAGTGTATGTATATAGAATACGCTTTCCCGAGTTGCAAAAAGTGGCAAATGCAGTGCGTTTTGCTCAAAAATACTGATCCAACTACAGGTACAAGTGCAAAGTTACATTAAGCCTACCATTAGACCTCCACTTAACTGCAAATAATTTGCATCGTCTGTTTATAAAAAACTAACAAATCGAATTCAGGCAGACTTTCGAAAAATGTAAATTTGTACTTAGGGCAGGTATGCTATGATAAGCATTTACATTTCATGACTACAGAAATTATAAATATATATATATATATATATATATATATATATATATATATATATATATATATATATATATATATATATATATATATATATATATATATTATATATATATATAAAATACGACGGTACGTAAGTGATTCAGTGTAAGTAAACCACATTCCAACGAAGCCGGAAAATTTTTGATAATTAGGGTAGTAAGATTAATTTTTAGCCATATCTTCGTAGATATTTGGAAAACTTTTAGAAAACGAAATTAAAAGCATTTTTTGCAGAAAAAAAGGAAAAGGGACGACCTCGAATAAAAGGAACAGCCACAACCCCGGGAAACCTTTTTCGATTGATGCATCTGTTAGTACAGTTAATCCAGAAACTTCCGCCGAAAAATTTTGTTAACACAAGGTCCTGCTGGGATTGCAGAACGGGTACCAGGTATCCTGGGAACAGCGTAGGAACCAGAGATGAAACCGGGTCACTATTTGCTGACCCGGTGACCCGGTCGACTCCTGACCCGGTGACCCGGTATTTTTGAAATTCAGGTTTAAGCTTCGAAAAATTAAAAATATTTGTATTGGAGTGCGGTGAGTGTTTTTTACTTTATTTGGACATTTTTGGAGTCTAGAATTTAAAGTTTTTGCAAAATTTTTGCTTTCTTAAAGTAACATTGGAAAGTAAATATTGTACGTAATCCGAAAAAATCAAAACTGATTTGGACAATTTCACACTCAATGTGGCCTGAAGAAATCTTACATAGCTTTTTGAAGCAAACAAATTCGAACAAAATATTTCGCCAAAGTTATCACATCATCTAATTCTAATCGTAGAGCTTAACATTAGAACTTTTGTATTTTATCATTATATATTTTAGTAAAATATTTTATTTAGCTGTATGGCTGAGGTCTCACTCAGTGCAGATTCTTTGAAAATATTCCTGCTCATGGCTAGGATTAGAAAATATGTTCTATAAATAAAATCAATCACAACTCTATTAGTTCCTGGAGATAGTAAGCCATAACAATTAGAAAAACGCAAAGCAAAACTCAGCATCTGTAGATCTTGTTTTCCTGAGATTTTCCTTCTTGCCGAGATTTGAAACACACAGTTCGACCCCCTCCCTCAAAAAAATCACTTACAGTAGATGGACCATGGAGAATTTTAGATTTTAAAATAAAGATTTCAGATTCTAAGGGCACAAGTAATAATTTTATTTTCTAGTTAAGATTCAACGCAATCATTGTGGTGTCAAACCTAAAGTCTGACCAAAAAATGTAGAAAGCGAAATTGTTTTCTTTATATCTCAAAAATGCTTCAAGATAGCTACCACAAAGTATATATTTTCTGAACCGGACTGATGCGATTTTTCTTTTCGTGAAAGTTTTTTTGAAATTTCCCGTGCGATTTCAAAGGGCGCCGCTTTTATATGCACAGAAGGATTGGTAAATGTTCCCCTTGTATGAAAGTGCTACACACCAAATTTCACCTTTTTTGGCTGAAAATTGCGTGAGTTATTCAATTTTTTAGATTTTCAAAGTCCTTTGATCTTTGCCGCTTTTTCGACTTTGACTGGTTATTACTCGCGACTCGCTCAACGGAAAAAATTTTCGATTAGATTTTCAGGACCGCCTAGGCGTCCGCTTTCACCCGATATATGTGAGATTTCAAAATTTGAAAGTCGATTTTTTCGAAAAATACCACTTTTTGACCCAAAATTTCGACATAGCGAGTCTAGCAAAAGTGAGTAAAAATTACATAATCATAAAGTCCAATCGAAGCTGAATCCAACGATATAAAGTTTTTGTGGCTACGACTTACATTGCGTCCGCAATGAATTTTTAAACAATTTCCCTTTTTCAGCTGGTTTTTGCTAGTTTACACTGGTTCAGGCAAATCAAGGCGGCAACATCAAAGGGAGCCAAAAACCAGCTGAAAAAAGGAAATTGTTTAAAAATTCATTGCGGACGCAATGTAAGTCGTAGCCACAAAAACTTTATATGGTTGGATTCAGCTTAGACTGGACTTTCTGATTGTCATTTTTACTCACTTTTGCTAGACTCGCTATGTCGAAATTTTGGGTCAAAAAGCGGTATTTTTCGAAAAAATCGACTTTCAAATTTTGAAATCTCACATATATCGGGTGAAAGCGGACGCCTAGGCGGTCCTGAAAATCTAATCGAAAATTTTTTCCGTTGAGCGAGTCGCGAGTAATAACCAGTCAAAGTCGAAAAAGCGGCAAAGATCAAAGGATTTTGAAAATCTAAAAAATTGAATAACTCACGCAATTTTCAGCCAAAAAAGTTGAAATTTGGTGTGTAGCACTTTCATACAAGGGAAAAATTTTCGTGAAAAAATCGCGGCAGTACCATGTACCAATCCTTCTGTACATATAAAAGCGGCGCCCTTTGAAATCGCACGGGAAATTTCAAAAAAATTTTTTCACGAAAAGAAAGATCTCATCAGTCCGGTTCAGAAAATATATACTTTGTGGTAGCTATCTTGAAGCGTTTTTAAGATATAAAGAAAACAATTTCGCTTTCTACATTTTTTGGTCAGACTTTAATTCTAAGCTTGACAGGACATTACAAATATTATGAGGACACTACAGGGACAAGCATTTAATAAAATTACGCGATTAAGTTAAGAATATTTTTATTGCTAGTTTTTGAGTAATTATGGATGTTTTCAATTGGTAAAAACTGGAAAAACTCTAAAAAATATGCTGTAACAGCAAAAAATTCCTCCAATTAAAAATACCGGGTCAAGACCGAGTCAGAGCTGTTGACCCGGTGACCCGGTCCATATAGTGACCCGAACTGACCCGGTGACCCGGTGAACCGGTGACCCGGTTTCATCTCTGGTAGGAACAGCTGATCAGGCCTGTTGTGAAGGGATGCAGGCAGTGGAATCATTGATAAACTTGATATCGAAGTTCAGTTGATGGTGGTGGTGTAGTGGAATCAAGATGGGCCATGATACGCTATACCTACCCTGACGGCGCAGAACTGCGACCGACCGGTCCACTCAAATCGGAAACAGGGTTTTTTGGTTTTCGGATTTACGTCAACCTTGCGTCCCGCTAAATTTAAGTTGCGTCCCGTTAAGAAATTTTGCGTCCAGAAAAAATTATTGTTTCAGCGTGTTTTTGTGCAATATTTGTTGTATTTATACCAATTTCTATAATTTCTTTAAGCTAAAGTGAATTAATCGGATGCGACAATTAAAAAGTTGATCCTGCCTAACAGCAACGCTAACTGCTCCATGCATATAGATGCATTCAACATACACGACGGGGGTCTCGCCCCCCAGAAGTTGAAGATTTTTTTGCAAGTGCAGAAAAATCCGTAATGGAGATGTTTAAAAAGATTAATTTGGCATCGATTGCATCTTAAGGTACCTACATTCCGACGTTTACTGTTAAACGAATTAAGTATTAAAAATTAATGAAACAGTTAGTAAATTAATATCATAATTGAGAAGAAAGGCAGCATGCACTGAAACATAAATTTTGTTTTGAAAACTCTGAGAGCTACTGATCGCTGAAAAGATAATTGCAAATAAGCATCGGGGGGTCTGGGGGGCGGAGCCTCCCAGAAATTGGAGATGTTTTGCAATTACGAATTTATCCGTTTAATGGAAACGTTTAAAAGAATTAATTTGGCATCTGTTACATCTAACCAAAATATCTAACGCTAATGCATTTCTTGAGTAAATTGCATCTGTAAGCTTGAAATTTAATTTCGGGATTAACCCACCAGAAGGTAACAAGTTACCCCTTAAAACGGGAATAATACCGCCGTAGCGTTTGAGATATATGTGTTCAACGTTTTGTTTGTTTTTCATATACTGTCCTACTGTACTGTGACGCAGGCGCGTAGCCAGGCGGGGGGGGGATGGGGGAATTCCCCCGAAACTGTGTTGCCCCCCAGGATTTTTTCCTGCCATGTGTAAAAACGCCCATTTTTCAAAAAATTTTCGCGCCTTCGGCGCGAAATCACTGTATTACACTATTATAATACGTGTTACGCAGTTAAAAATGAGTAAAAATTACCCTGTTTGGTGTACTTAGACCACCTTCTGCATCATTTGGGTGCATGAACACGCACTGCGCCTTAAATATTATTGTAATTTCAACGAATGCTCTGTAAAAATTCCATGAAGGTTACGAAATGGAAAAATTTCTCAGCTTCAGGGGAGGCTCCGCCCCCCAGACCCCCCGAAAAAAATTTTGCATCCCCCCCCCGAAATTTTTTTCTGGCTACGCTAGTGCTGTGACGTTACTATTTGACTAGTTTCAACTTCCCAACATTTGCGGTTTCTGAGACAAAAGAATGTCAGTATTTTATTGCCATTGCCAATTCTGAAACTAAAATACTACCGGAAAAGGATTCGATCTGTGACCGGACCAGCGCCGAGCGAACACTCTAACCACTACACTACTTTGACTTCTATAAATTTGATTGAACCGAGAGATAGAAAATTATAATTTATCTATATGCTTATTTTAAACAATTTATTTTATCTAAATTATAAAGCGAAGCAAACACTAATGAAACACAAATATATACAGTGTAAGCACGAGAACCACACGAAAATTGTAATTGTAGTTTTAGCTATTTATTGATTTGTTAATCCTCTGCCAATTAAGTGACAGGCAAATAACGCCCGATTTTCGGTAATGCGGGAAAAGGAAAACAGTGATCGTTTGCAAAACAATTTACAGAGCAAAGAAAATGAAGTAAATCGACTGCAACAATGCTCTAAAAATTGCAAAATCATAGAAAAATTGTTGGGCGAAAAAAACCTGCGTACTAGGACGTGTGTTGAAGATAGGACGGAAATCCTCCGCGCTAAGCAATTTACATGCAAAACATAGGAATTCAGATGGGTCAACCCATTACAAGTATACCGCCTCCGGCGGTATAAAAAATGCTTTAAAAATCGAGACAAAACAAAATTCTGAGTTTAAAAAACTTTGTTAATGCAATTGTTTAAACTGCATCTCTTATTTCTTAAATTGTGAATGAAATCATATCAATAAGCAGCGTGTACCATTTTTAAGGGAAAACAGCAAAGCCTTTGTAAGTGAATACCATTAACGAGGATTACAATAGATTATAGTTAAATTCATAGCAAGCCGTAAAAAATTTCGTGACAAGCTTTTTGCAGTTGAAAGTTTAGAACAAAATATAGTTTGTATTTTATGACATTACCGCGTGTGTATTCTTGCGAAAATGTTTTTAAAAGAACTATTCTGAGTAACACTAGATGATCCCAAAAATTTGGATATTCGGCTGCGGCTACAAATTTTATTAATTCTTCGTGTTTGCTCTGTTATATATGAATACAACTCAACAAGCACTGACACATGACAAAGCACATTGGCACTCGATGCTATATGTAGTGGAAAATACCAGGGGGTCTGGGGGGCGGTGCCCCCCAGAAACCGAGAAAATTTTTGGAAATTACAGAAAAATTGGTACTGGAAACATTTAAAGTTTTCACTCTTACAAAAGTAAATTTTCTCCCTAAATAATCACCTAATAATAATAATAATAATAAATAATAATTTTCTCGTCTAGCTTGCGTCCCGTTAAAATTTCACTGCGTCCAGATAAGAAACTTTGCGTCCAGACGCACTTCTGGACGCAAAAAAACCCTGATTGGAAAGTGCTCAGTGAGCGGTGCTTGAGAAAATGCACGCCTTCTCCCCTCGTTATGGGAACTTGACAAGTTTATACTAGAACATACTATCGTATATAATCGTACACATAAACACTGGCCTGGCGCGGATCTAGGATTTTGTGACCGAGGTGCTGCCGGTACTGGTCCCCAGGAAAAAAAGTTTTCTTCCGGGAGATTTGGGGGCATAATCCCTCCAGAAGTCGATGCAATTCGTTTTTGCAATAAAATCGGTAATCGAATCTTTAATTCTTTGCATTTTAAAAAATGTCTTAAAATATAACACATTTTTGGGCAAAACTGGCAATTTTCTAAAACAATTCTTGAAATACTCTTCATGGATTCTATAAATGTGCTGTTAAGAATGAAAAATTCGCACCGACGGCGCAACTTTTTGCTTTCCCCGTTTTCTTCTAATCGCGATGGGGCTCTTGTGGGGGTGGGCAACGACGGGCCTTCGAATCGCCCCTCCACCTATACCTTGCCACTCAGACAGCTTTACCTTGCGTTGAAATTTGGTATGGGTATGTTTTCGACCACGCTGAGTTCGAATATCGCAAAATCTTTCGATTTCGCGAAACTCTATTTTTCGATTCGTCAGGGGGGACAAAGTGAAAACCGAAAAATTTTAGGCTTCGATTTTGTTTAAAAGTTGTGAGTAGGGATTTCGGGGCTGCAGAACACGAATCTGAAGTCCATTATTCGATTCAACTTTTCGTTACCTCAGTTCAGGCTTACATGTTTAGCTCTCAACTTTAGCTTAATAATAAGCTAACGAAAAGCTGAATCGAAAAACGGACTTCAGACTCGTATTTTGCGAACCAGAAATCCCCTACAGACAACTTGTTTAACAAAATCAATGTCAAAAATGTTTCGGTTTCATTTGGTCCTCCCTTACGAATCGAAAAAGCTAATTTAGCGAAATCGAAAAATTCTGCAATATTAAAAACAGCGTGGCCGAAAACATACCAATACGAAGTTTCCAATACTAATACGAGCCTGGGGGGCTTTCCTGAAAAGATCCCCATCTGTACCTCTTAGGACCTGTTCCAATAATGCCAGCCCTGACGCCTTCCTTCTTGGGCTATTCTCGGTTCACCAACCCTCAAGTAACACTTTTGTTCTGCAAAGCCATTCCAGCCGTCCCGCCCGTATCGTATATTATTTGCCACCTAATGCAAAAGCGCTTTAGCGAAGCGAAGCTTTCTGCCTTTTATACCCGCGGTGGCCATTTGGACAAGTGGTGATTTTTGGCATCTGTTCCAAAGAGCAGACACCGGTTGCTTCCACAGTGGCGTTCTGATCATGTGCTCCGTTTTTCTTCGACACTCGCACTAGAATTTGGAGTATTAAGTTCAATAGTTGCTAATGAAATAAAGTCCCGACTGCCCTTTGGCGGAATGGATGATACGTCGAATTGTTTGCTATGTTTCTGTACTTATTTTAAACGATTCCAACAAAGGTTGTTGTAATTAGTTGGTTGGCGGCAAAGCCGCTCTGCCTGGCGATAAGAAAGGTTATGCAATTAATTTAACATATATTTGATCCCGTCTCAGAATCAAGTTTTGCAGCTCGAAATAAATTTATTGGTTTTTTGAAATGAAAGTTTAGCAAAAATTCGTACTTTGTCCGACTTTGACGACTTCTAACTTCTAATTTAATTCTCTATCGATTGGCGGTAGTCCTACCTCTCGGTGCTCTCAGTAAAAAATGGCAGCCAAAAATGTAAGAATGGTCATTTTGAGCCGCTTTCCCCGAGAAGTCTTGGACGGGCAGAAGAGGGTTAAGGCGGCAAAATAGCATGCATGATTGTCAATGTCACTCGTTATTTTGCCCTGCTGATTCAATGACATCAGCGGTTTCTGTTACAAGTTGGCGCTGTTTGCACTAAATCCCGCTCCGCCTACAATAAAATTAGACGTTTACTTGAATAATAAAGCATTGAAGCAATTATGCTGGCAGATAAAAGACCTACTTTACGGAAACCGACAACAAATGTTTAAATTCAAAGTAATCCAATCCTGTACACAGAAAAGCAAATAACTGAAACAACCACTTCTAAGACTTAAATTAGAGTCTTAGAGACTCACATTTAGTCACACATAGTCTCACATTTAAACTCCTAAATCACAAAGCTCATAAAAATAAAGACAATATTAAAATCAAAGCGTTTACTGGCATACAAGCCAAAGTTACAAGTTTAACAACAACCAGTAAATTCAACAACTCAGCGATGACGACAAAACGACAAAAGTAACAAGCAACAATTCTGGACAGGCACCCGTAGATTCATAGAAATAAAATTCACACTAGTACACCATAGACTAGATTGTATAGAGTGCACAATCACATCTCTGTTGACCAAATATACAAAACAAGCACAAAGAACCAGTGAACAGCAGATAAGTAAACGTTTGTTACTCTACCACATAAAATGACAATCAGAAATTGTCGACAGTGTAAGTCGGGGGATTTGGCATATATAATTCTAAAACCCTCTGGATGTTTTACTCAGAGGGGTGGTGCCTCCCCACTCGTTTCCCTCCCCACTTTTTTGGGCTTCCCCCCTCCACGCACCCTAGGATGCATAGAAATTGCCAAATTTTTATGGTTTTTTGGTCAAAAGTTTCAAATCTTTCCGACTTCGAAGAAATGTTTGGTCAAAAATCGTCTATTTTGGTGCAGAAACTTCATTGTTGAGCACATTTTAGCTTAGTTATAGCAGTATATGTGGAAAACAGGCTATTTATACAGAATTTTTAGCAAAGTCCATTTTATTGCCCCTCCACACTAGCGGGGTCCCCACTCATCCCCCCACTTATATGTGCCTAAAAAAGGCAAGAACCTTCATACACACATGGCTACATATACGTATATATAAATATATTATATATACATTCATATTTGGTATTTAAAAGACAGAATAGAAAAGAGTAGACGGACGAGTGTGGTATAGTTTGTTGGCAAGTGTGGGGTTAGATGAAACTGACCCACTTCTCCAGGTCCTTCCACGTCAATCTATACTTTGATTTGGGTTTCGATCTACGTATCTTTTACGACATTTTCTAAAAAACCTTAGTGACAGGATTTACTACAACACAATTGTTTAGGCCGAAGCTTTTTCCAGCTTAAGCAACAATCATTTCTTTAGGCTGTTTTAAGATTACTTCCTAACTTCAAACTTAAACCAGACATTATTTACTAAACGAAAACAACACAAATTACGTATATATACATACAGTACACACAAGGATCTTGTATATGCACAGAAAGACTAGAAACAATGAAAACAGCTACAAATTAGCAAATGAAACAGAGCAAAAATGGAAATATATATAAGGCTTACTGCAAGTAAACTATAATCCAGTTCAAAGCACACTCATATCAAATCAAAGAATCACAAGTTTTATCTGACAGCAGACAAAATTCCATGAAAGCAACAGATTAAGCTACATACGAACCTAACAAATATACAGTCCAATTTGAAACAAGCCTAAAAACTCTGGAACACATAGGTATATATACGTCTAAACAGCTTTTCCAAATGTACGTATATTAACATAATATTTAACTGAGTAAGGACCTTGCATAAGCGCGGACAGACTAGAAACAACGGAAACGAACGGCAACAAATTAACAAATTAAGCTGAGCAAAAATAAAAATTTAAGACTGACTGCAAGTAATCTATATATAATCTAGCTCAAAACACTCTATCAAAGAAAATCACAAGTTTTAACTGACAGCAGACAGAATTTCTTGAAAACAACAAGATAAGCATATACCTAACTATATATATGTACAATGCAATTTTAACTGGTCTAAAATCTCTGGAACACATACGAACAAGAATAACTTTCAAAATGTATATCAGTAATAATATATTTTAGCGAATAATGCAGTTACTCCAAATATATAAACTGTTACAACAATAATGCTAGTCATCAGAATTACAACAAACAAAACGGTTCTCCTCTTCAATAAGGACACAGTATTCTGGGGTTGGGCGAAGACGCTTGCTGATGAAATTCGACTCAAAAAGTCGATGACGGCCCAACCAGTAATAAGAATCCGTAATCCCTTTCATTCCGGAACTCTTCTCCAATTCGGGATCCAGTTTCAGGAAAAACTCTCTGCCGCCATCTGGAGACATTGAAAACAGATATTTCAGAGACGTCATTTGATCTCCAGAGCTGATTATCGTCTGCCTTTGGGCGGCTAACGCCCGCAAACAGCATTTTGATAGATCTAAATCGGGAAGGTGATGATTAAGTGTTAGGCTTTCCAGATTACGAAATAGTCCCAAATTTTGTCCCAGACCATTCCCAATGTCAGATTGCTGAACTAAATCGTCCCCATAACCCTTGATGTCAAGAGTGATTGCCGTCAAATTCGGCAAAAAATTGTGGCTGAGGTATTCCAAGGCAACCGTTAGGAGCTCGTCCAAGTCAACATCAATAGGGAGATGAAGATGGCTAAGATTTGCTACAGCTCTACCCTCCAGATATACCGGTCTGGGATCCGTAAATGCGTCATTTTCCACAATCCGGAACGTTCGGAGGGTCGGACCGACACAAATTCCGGCGGAATTACGGAAAAGGACAGAACCAAGCTGAAGCTCCACCAGAACAGGGCAGGAGATCTCTGCTTCCAGAGTGCAGCACCGCAAGGACAGATGGGTCAGACTGTGCGTTAATCTGGAAAACGATAAGCCAGCTTCAGCCGACACAGTCAACCCTTGCAGTGGCTGAGACAGTTC
>JASAND010022510.1:0-24678 GCA_030248195.1 Trissonchulus latispiculum | reverse complement strand
ACACACACACACACACACACACACACACACACACACACACACACACACACACACACACACACACACACACACACACACACACACACACACACACACACACACACACACACACACACACACACACACACACACACACACACACACACACACACACACACACACACACACACACACACACACACACACACACACACACACACACACACACACACACACACACACACACACACACACACACACACACACACACACACACACACACACACACACACACACACACACACACACACACACACACACACACACACACACACACACACACACACACACACACACACACACACACACACACACACACACACACACACACACACACACACACACACACACACACACACACACACACACACACACACACACACACACACACACACACACACACACACACACACACACACACACACACACACACACACACACACACACACACACACACACACACACACACACACACACACACACACACACACACACACACACACACACACACACACACACACACACACACACACACACACACACACACACACACACACACACACACACACACACACACACACACACACACACACACACACACACACACACACACACACACACACACACACACACACACACACACACACACACACACATACACACACACACAGACACACACACACACACACACACACACACACACACACACACACACACACACACACACACACACACACACACACACACACACACACACACACACACACACACACACACACACACACACACACACACACACACACACACACACACATACACACACACACAGACACACACACACACACACACACACACACGCTCAAACACACCCAGCCACACATTTATATATAGTGATTGTTCCGTATACGCACAACTGCGTATACCGTTCGGAAAACTTTGATTGCGCATTTGAAACCGTTTGCATTTGCTTTGGTTTTACGAATTCGATATGGTTTCAATCAGCTGCATCGTGTTTTTTGTTAAATATTACACACAGAAAACACAATAACAATCTCTAAAACTCATTACATCTAATTTTTGTATAATATAAGAAATGAAATTGCCACTTCAGCACCTGAGACCCGAAAAATTCGGGCCTCGGGTGGGATTTGAACCCACGACTTTCGGATGAACGCTCCGACGCTCTGCCAACTGAGCTACCGAGGCTACAGTTGCACCAAGCTAGAAGGAGTTCGTATCCAAACTGAAGTGACAATGAATTAATAATGATCTACATTACATTGCTTGTGCAAACGGTCAACGTAAATCAGCCATATGTAAAACCATCTGTAACTTTTCATAGAGATCACGTACAGAAGAGATATGCACATCATTTTAAAGCGCTTTTTATGCTCTTTCAGATGGTAGAGTAAAATTTATTATATAAAGCTTTAATGAAATTTGGATTATTTGTGCATGCGCGAAGCCATGATCGTAGCTAGTCAATTATTCTCTCTGTGACACCAAACCTTGGTGCAAGGGTAGTCTGCCAACTAAACTTGCTTCTCCTAAACTTTTGTCAAGATTGCTTCATTGATACCAAGATTATGTAGAAAATCCCGCTACTGGTACTACCACCTTAACGCGTTGGAAGCTCCAGGATTACTTTACAATTTCACCTGACTTCCCTTATCAGGGAGAACAGTCCTATGCTTTCCATGTGCTTGCTTGCTATGAACGTATGTGATGTCCACCGCAAGCTAGTACCTTATCTGATTCCCTAATGCACCCATGTGTAGCTCCCAAGCTACACTGGTGCTCAAAACCCTGCAACCGTTTTGTTTGCTGTCAGCCGAACTCTCCGTTCTTCTGCTTAAATAGGTTCTAAAACCTAATTGGCATAATCCGAATGCAAAAAGTCTGACCTAAGCCAGCCCTGTGTTGAAGATAGGGCTTCTGAATAGAGAAATGACTGACACTGAACCAAACATATAAGTTTCCATTTTATACATTCCTGCTCCAGCAGGAATAAAATTTTGTGTTTGATAAATATATAGTGCTTTAAAGGATCTTGAAAACTAACCAAATAAACGAAAAATAGAAATTCTCTTTTCATCTTAACATTTTAAAAACTTTTATATTTTTTAGTTTAATTTTAACAATCTAATAAAACTTTATATTCCTTGTATAAATAGCTTATTTTTGCAATTTTAGCTGGTTCTTGTGCAATGTAAAATAAATGTTGTTTTGAATGTTAAACTTAAAACTATTAAGTTTCTAAATCTAAGGTAAGGTCACTCAACTTTAGACTAACCGCAGTTAGTTAGACTATCCGAAAATCAATTAACAGAAGATTGTATTTTTATTGTACAACTAAGGTTGACCTTAGATTCTCCGAAAATTTCTGTAGACTGTCCGAAATTAGACTATCCGAAATTAGACTATCCTAAAATACCCCGCCAGGTTTTGTGCGAGCACAAAAGACAATTGGTAGTGGAATCGAAGTAAGTCGGCGCCGACCGCGTCTTGTAGTTTGCAGTAGAGCGGATACAGTCGGTTTGGGTCAAATTATGTGGTCAGATTTAATTGATCCTTGTTCTATGAATAAATTAATTTCAAGTTAGCTTGATGCAATATGCAATATATACTTAGTTTTAATTTTGGTTATTTCCGGGAATTCGGCGGGAGATCGTTACCACTTCAAACTTGAGGTCTACTCGGTAGGAAACCTTCGGCATCGCACGACGCACACCGCCGGGATCACATATATTCTTCAAACTAATTTAAATAAAATCATTTCGACCAATCTTTTATTCCAGTCGTTTTATTCAAACTCTTCTATGAAGTGACGACCGTGTCTTGTGGTAGATATCAGATTTTGCCCTTATTGTTTAGAAGTACAATTTAAAAACATTCTGTTTTTTAAATCTTAGCGAAGTGTTTGACTGCCTAGATGAATTTGATGTTTTTCGATAGTGTTGTTGAGAATATCCACCTCTCGTGGCGGGGCTCTGCTGTGATTGACCGTGATTGAGGAAATGGCTTTTGGAAAGTTCCCCTTCCTCCGTGCATACCGGCCAAACCTTAACACTATTCGTCAAGTCATGATATGAATTTGGACATCAGACGGGAAAATTCTGAGAGTTGCCCAAGTCACTAGAAAATAACTTTGTATCTTTCTTGACAGTGCACACTAATGTCACCCCTGCTGCTTGTTCCACGCACACTTACAATGTAACTCTTTCTTGTATTTCAGGTGCGTAGATGCGTCATTAAAGAAAATGCAGAAACAGGGGATAGAAATTGTCGAAATGAATAAGTGTAGAACAGCAGTTAATCTGATTCTCACCCGGTATTTCAGCACACTAACTCAATGTTTTCGACAAGAAAAAATTCTAAGGCAAGCAATAATGATTAATGATTGTCAGTAGTAATAAAATGGGGGTTCCAGGACCGGAGCCTCCCGCATTCACAGTCGGAGGAGGAACGGAGCCTCCCGCATTCACAGTCGGAAGAGGAACGGTGCCTCCCGCATTCACAGTCGGAGGAGCAGCCGGAGCCTCCCGCATTCACAGCTGACGGAGTGCAGATGACTATTACCTAATTATTATTAAAAATTACTAAGCTTACTACTTACTACTTAAGCTAGTAAACCAAAGCTAACCAGATTTTTATACAAAAAGCATTACAAAGTTGTGAAAAAGTTTTGGAAAAGTGTTAATTGTTGTCTGTTTAAAAATCGAACAGGTAGATGTTTGACAGTTCCAAAACCACCCGCAGCCGCAGCCTTCAGCCGCCAGTGGAGGAGGGACCCAGATATGTTTTACCTAATTACTATTACTAATCATTAAGCTGGTAGACCTGACTGAAATAATTAGTTGACTCGATGTTTTTCTTAATTGTAAAAGTTTTAAAAAAGTTTTATAAACGGGTAAATAGTTGTAAACAAAGTTGCAAAAAGTTTAAAAAAGCTATTGAAAAATTTATAAAGTTTTATAAAGTAGCAAACATTTTGTATAAAGTCGTAAAAAGTTTCCTAAAGTTGCGAAAAAGTTTTGGAAAAGTGAATCAACAGGAAGTAAAAAGTTGTTAAAAGTTTTGAAAAAGTGAATCAACAGCTAGGAAAAAGTTTTATAATGTAGTTAAATATAATTACCAAACCTACAATTAGCAAAATAGTTGTGTTAAATGTAATTACTAAATCTATAGGTAACGAAAACCTTCAGATAGCAGCGCGAAAATTATCCGACCGCTCACAACCATGAAAAATAACACAAATAAAGTTTTTCTCAGGTTTCTGCTAATTTGTACCAGAATAGAGTCTTTGGCTGCTATGGCAACAGTTGTCATAGCAACAGCTAAACCGTTTCGACCCCTGCCAAAGGGTCTCATCAGACGGCTAGGCTACCGTTACGGTGTTTTTGGAAAAGTTTTAATAGGTTGAGCTTTAAAAAGTTGTTAAAAGTTTTCTAAAGTTTTGGAAAGTTTTGTTGTCTCTAGCCAAATTTAATTACTAAATCTACAGGTAGCAAAAAGTTTAATAGTTACGAAAAAGTTTTAAAAAGTTGTACTCTAATGAGCCGATCTACAAGTACGCATATACGCGATCATCAAAATTCCATCTGCTCATCGTTTTAAATAGTAAATGTACAATACCCAACTCTTACAACATATGATGTCTTGATGTCTGACTATCAGTCAGATGAACATGACGAGGATGAGGCAGAAATTGAAGCCTACAATGAAGTTTGACCAAGAATTCGAGCAGATCTCAACAGAAGAATTTATTTCCATATCCTGCGCTGTAAAGCCTTTCTCAATAATCCAATTATTGAGGAAATTTTGGACAAACAAGCACATTATGAGCAAAAGTATTCTAGTGAAGAAGAAGCACTGAAGCGAGCTATTGAAAAGAACTCTGACATAAGCACTGTGGTGCTACCTGAAAAGGTAGTTGGTGGACAAGCAAGCGAAAATAGTTAGCATAGTGATTGAACTGAACTAAACTGGGAATAGGCTTGGTGTAGGTTTTAAGTAAGAGTATGTTTGGTGATGTTTGACGTTTCAAAGGCTTAGCGTTATGCAATCTTTTCCGTACTTTTAGTTAGAACTACAAGTATTTTTGATGCTCTTTAGTTACTCTTGATTGTTGTTTATTTGCTCAGTGGTGCTCCTGACTACTCTTCAGTTACTCTCAATTACTCCGAAATTTAATCCGTGTTACTCATTGTACAGTTATTGTTTGTAAAATATTCATATGTTGTAAGAGTTGGGTATTGTACATTTGCTATTTAAAACGATGAGCAGATGGAATTTTGATGATCGCGTATATGTGTAACTTATGTGTAACTGTATATGAGTATGTGAAGAAAAATAAAAAAACAGAAAATATTACAAAAAAAACCGTAACGGTAGCCTAGCCGTCTGATGAGACCCCTTGGCAGGAGTCGAAACGGTTTAGCCGTTGTCCTGGCAACTGTCGCCATGGCAACTGTTGCCATAGCAACTAATGCCTCCATTCTGGTATTGCAGTATAGTATAAATTAGAAGAACCCAGAGAAAAACCCCATTTGTATTACTTTTCTTGGTTGAGAGCGGTCGGTTGAGGTTTGAGCTTTTGAAATAATACTTGTAGATCTGCTCATTAGAGTACAACTTTTTAAAACTTTTTCGTAACTATTAAACTTTTTGCTACCTGTAGATTTCCTAGCTGTTGATTCACTTTTTCAAAACTTTTAACAACTTTTTCCAACCTGTTGATTCGCTTTTCCAAAACTTTTAGCAACTTTATAAACTTTATACAAAATGTTTGCTACTTTATAAAACTTTATAAATTTTTTCATAGCTTTTTTAAACTTTTTGCAACATTGTTTACAACTATTTACACGTTTATAAAACTTTTTTAAAACTTTTACAATTAAGAAAAACATCGAGTCAATTAATTATTTCAGTCAGGTCTACCAGCTTAATGATTAGTAATAGTAATTAGGTAAAACATATCTGGGTCCCTCCTCCACTGGCGGCTGAAGGCTGCGGCTGCGGGTGGTTTTGGAACTGTCAAACATCTACCTGTTAGATTTTTAAACAGACAACAATTAACACTTTTCCAAAACTTTTTCACAACTTTGTAATGCTTTTTGTATAAAAATCTGGTTAACTTTGGTTTACTAGCTTAATTAGTAATTTTTAATAATAATTAGATAATAGTCATCTGCACTCCGCCAGCTGTGAATGCGGGAGGCTCCGTTCCTCCTCCGACTGTGTATGCGGGAGGCTCCTGGAACCCCCATTTTATCACTACTATTGTCATTTAAACTTCAATTTTGTTTGTTTGTTTGTTTGTGTGTGTGTTTGTTTGTTTCTTTAGTATTTAGCGGCTAAAAGCTAATTTAAGAAATTTTCTGTGCGCCAGTGAAAGGTTCAAGAAAATTAAAAATTATATATAATTTTGAAAAACTACTTTAGAGATAGGAAAAGTTCGTGGATTTCTGACGACTTGTTTTTCGATATGCTAAAAACAGACCATCAGATTCATTAAATATGAGCCTATGCTTGGGATCTACTCCCACCAAACTGGCACTTCCTCTTACACTCCCCACCGAATAGATACCTTATGGGTTCTCCCGCAACAGGATTTCTTTTGTCTTCCCCCCAAACACGGGGAGGGGTATGTTGGTGTACCCCTTCCCCAACAGACCGGAGAAAACTCGCGTATTCTGATAGGAGCGCTGTTACGCAATGCAGATAAGAGAACCCATACACTTCTTTTATTATATAGTTAATTACGTACAAAGTGTAGGAAAGTCATGTAACTTGCCTAATAAAAAGAATACTCTACAATAAACGATTGCTCGGTTCGTGCTCGGTGTGTGATGCCTATTTGTAGAATCTCTCGGAGAATGTAGAGTGACTGTTAGATTCGAATACAAAATAGCCCTAAGATAACTTAGAAAATGAGAAAAACCGTAACGTGACTTTACTTTAAATTCGATGCAAAATTAGACTCCTTATGAAACAACGAGAAACCATTTCAGAACAATTCGCGCAAAGACAAAAAGAACAAGAGACAATAAAATTACAAAACTAGAGAGCCCATCTCTAACTTTCGGGAACCTACCCAACCGGATTCGAACGCTACTCCCCAACCAAACCCACACAACTGACAACTAACAACTAACTAAACTCTTCGCGAAACTTCCTTTTATAGTTGCAAAACTACTGCTGTAGCTCAGAAAAGAAATTAGCTTTATCATTCACGCATAAGTAAACATTTGAATTCTTGGACATTCAATAATTCAGACATACTGATGCGCTAACTTTATGAGAACAATGCGCTTCAGCGCCACACTGCTGCGCTGTTGCGCAGTGTAATTTACGCATACAATGGATAATATCCCACAAAAGCTAACAGTTGACCCCAGAAACATGGTGTCTTCCATCGGCCCTGTCCAGCCAGATAGGCTACCAGGCGATCCTCAGTGGGCATTTCTGGCGTTGGCAGTCGGCTGTAAATAGGCCGAACAGCCGGTCAGAGCTAGGACGGCCTGTGACAGCATACATTCATGGTGGTCACAAGGCACAAGTTTGCACAGAATCATCTAGGGTGGAGAGCATTTTCAACAATATGATGACAGTGAGGTTCACACCAGACACAACCTTACCCGTTATGTGTTCTTGATCGCATATGGAAATATATGCTACGAGTGTACTAATTATAGTTGTGAAAAATTGGAAATTCCTGATCTTTTGCAAGATATTGAAGTTCTGCAACTGCTGGGCTTAGAGGAGGATTGCAGCTGCGAAACTGGTTTCGAAGATTGCTTCAAGGCAAATAGGTTTGTTTGGATCTCGTTGACCCTATCAAGCCTTTTATTTTTGGACCCATACTGTTGTTTGTTGGTGCACACAGAAGTTCAAAAATACGAGATTTTGCATAATGAAGATCAGCATGAAATTAGTGTAAAACACTCAAAACTTTTCAAAATTATAATGTTTTAAGATTCGAATTGTTGAAGTTTATAATTGTTTAGTCTCCAGGGTGTTCTGCTCCAACAAAATTTTTCTATGGATTACCAAAATGGACAGTGTTGTTTCTGTCGTTTCAGGTTTGAAATAGAAATGTTTAACATTGTTTAGTTAATGATGGAAACATTTTGTTCATAGGTGTGATGATAAACCCAAAGATGCAAAAGCTACAGAGCAATGTACCGAACATGCCCTGAATGAGGTGAAATCTCTTGGAGATTGCTCGGAAGAAGCTATTGAAATTGGAATTGATTAATTTGAAGATATTAACGATATCTTTACTATTTATAATACATTCACCGTTCTCTTTGCATAAGAATTTACTGTAATTATGAGGCTGAAATAATATTGTATATTACCAACCAAGAATACTTAAAGGATAAGATTAAGAGACACTCCCGTCTGCTATCGACTCGCGAAACAAGCAGTCGCACTGCACTGCTGCAAATTATATCTGTCACCGTAAAACTGTAGAATCAGAAATTCTGCACAATTGCCAAAATTTTCAGTAATTCAGCAGAATTCCTGAACACTTAAGTAAAACTGTAAACTTACTGCAAAACTTGACTTAATATTTTACAGTTTTCCTGATATTGTCAGGAATTCTGTAGAATTACTTCTTTTGTTCGTAGGGCCATTTCATGCCTTACTCTCGGGAGTCAAAATCAGGAGTAAATCTTCAGTTCCTATTCTTAGGCTATAGTTAGAAGTTTGTCATCGTTGTTATGTTTTAACACCCTTCCTATGATTCTATATTCTTCACTCCACCAGGTCCTTGGCTTTTCCCAGCTTCTAACTTCAAGTATTTATATAACTTTGGTGCAGCATCATCCAATCAGGTTTCATAAAATCTAATCTCTTTTGTGTTTTAAATTTGCTTGTACAACGTCGGCAGGAGTACTCTTCCTGAAAGAGGTCTTGCTCAGGTTTCTTAGGGGGATCTGTCTTGCATATATGAGTCGCCTTTGTGTCTTCCAGAGAGTAACTCTTTCCACATTTTTCACAAATAGACTTCTCTCCCTCATGTTTTTCCTTGATATGCCTGTTGGTTGTACTTTCGCGTAAAGAGTTTCCTTTCCACATTTTTCACAAATAGACTTCTCTCCCTCATGTTTTTCCTTGATATGCCTGTTGGTTGTACTTTCGCGTAAAGAGTTTCCTTTCCACATTTTTCACAAGTAGACTTCTCTTCCTTATGCTCCTGTCTAACAATTTCATGCCTTACTCCCGGGAATCAAAATTAGGAGTAAATGTCCAGTTCCTATTCTTAGGTTTTATAGTTACAAGTTTGCCGTCGCTGTTTTGTTTTAACACCCTTCCTACGATTCTATATTCTTCACTCCACCAGGTGGTGAACTAAAAAGTAGTGGACTCAACTTACTCCGGCCTGCACTACGAATCCAAATACACTTCCCGACATGCACTACAAATCTTCATACACTTCCGTAAAATCATCATGTTCCGAATATTGTTTAACCGTCCCTCTGCGTTCTTTCCCGGGGCTTGGGACCCGGCGTCGGCCCATTACTCCTACCTAACTACTTACGTATCTAACTACCTACCTACCTACCTAATCTAACCTATGTACAGTACCCATTTACAGTAACTACCCTAGATTCACCTAGTCCGGAGCATGCAATATTTTTGTATTTTTTCGTTTTATAATTTTTTATGTTTGTGTTTGTATTTATCTCGATTAGTGCATAGTGTACCCAGCCAATCTATATACAAAAAAGCAAATACTGGTAACACCAACAACGACCCATTTTTGGTAGGCCTCTGCTGTCGGGCCCACTCCAGAACATCCATCCTGTGAAACTCTAGATTAAGCTCATCCAAGTCTTCCCTATTACCAATAAATTTAGGTTCTTCTAAATAGTGGTTGTTGTTTGAAGGTTCCTTTTGTCTAATCCCTTTTGTGTTTTAAATTTGCTTGTGCAACGTTGGCAGGAGTACTCTTCCTGAAGGGGGTCTTGCTCAGGTTTCTTAGGAGGATCTGGCTTGCATATATGAGTCGCCTTTGTGTCCTCCCGAGAGTAACTCTTTCCACATTTTTCACAAATGGACTTCTCTCCCTCATGTTTTTCCTTGATATGCCTGTTCAGGTTGTGTTGTCTTTGCCTTAAATGCCTTGCCTTAACTTACCGACAGTTGTACCTTTGTACTCTGAGTCACTCCATGCTAGCTCCGAGTTAACACCGAATATACAGTGAGCCTACTCCGAACATACTCCCAACTAATAAAATTTTATTTTCCACTTATTGTTCCTCTTCCTGTTCATCAAATTGGTACACAGTCTTTTCAGGTAGTACCACTGTGCTAAAATTGGAGTTCTTTTCTATGGCACGTCTGAGGGTTTCTTTATCAGAATACTTTGCCTCAGACTCTATTTGTTTGGTCAGAATTTCATCAATTATGATGTATAATTATACTTATAAAAAATAAATAAACAAATAAATTGTGGTTGGACAAATGAGCCAAACTGTTCCCAGTTGCTATTCCCAATGTCGGCAATATCTTGAGTATTAATTACAGGTATTTTGTTAACCCATATGTGTTCACAATGTTAGAATATATGAAATGGAATCGGTTAAACAAAAAGTCAAGTTTTGAAGAATTAATCCAAAATGGAAGGATTTGATCAATTGTCACTCGAAAATGCCAAAGAAGATCCCAGAAAATAGCCCAAGTTGAAGATTTTTATGATTGTACTTCGTATGAATGAACGACCAAGCTGTATTTGTACCCATATGTAATTAAGAACAGGGTTGCCAATCTCTAAAACATAATTAATTCCTCGTGAAACAAAGGGGAAGATTAGTTAAATTCACACTATAGGGCCAGGAGTGCTACTAATACTGAAAGAATAATATTACAAATTGATATACATGTTAGTTAGTTAGGTGGTATGAATAGAAATCCCATAATATTACTCCCTTATGAGAAGCGGGTGCCTTTTCATTAGGATCTCATTATCCCTGTTTTAAGCAGTCAATAACAAAAATCCCAAGTATCTGTGTATAATGAAAAGCTGGTGCCTTTTCATTAGAACCTATTATCAGACAGTTAATAGCCCGTTGCCAATTACCCAGAATTGAATGAAATAAGTCTTAATGTCATCAAAGACAGCGTTTAATTTCTTTTTAACAGCAAGCAACAATTTCAGTTTATTGTCAAATATAGTCATATGAAGATGGTTTACTAAAATACAGTAGCTATTATGCGGATTTAGTACTAATTATCAGTAGTATGTAAATATGCGTAGGTAATGATATTTAAGCGTAGGTAGTTGTATTTAGTGTCGTTTAGCTATAATTCTCCATTTCTGATGTTAATTAGGTTAAATTAGTATTAATATGAGTTAATTAGCGTTAATTGGGATTAATTACTGTTAATTAGGTAATAGTTACGTAACGATCGAAATTTTATGTGGAGACACGACTTAGGCTTAGTTGAAAGGCAATTCTTCGCTGATTCCAAAAATGTAATTTTATCTCTCAACTCCCAAAATTGAGAAAGTTGTGGTCGAAAATGTTTTAGTGAAATGTTTTCTAATTCGTAATTTTAGTTTCTTTAAAAGCTGTAACTTAACCTAAGACTTACAAAACCTTTGTGTTATGTCCAACCTCATTGTCTAGGAAGCTGTCCTCACCTGAACTTTAGGCTGGCCTCAGTCCAGCAGAAGAGTTGCCTCTCGAAAAGAGAGTTAGTATACACTTTTTCGCTATCCTACTGGTTTGAAGGGGGCCTAATTGCCCCAAAAATAAATTAAACCAAAAGAAAAGAAATTAAATCTGGGTAATTAAATACATAGAATTCGTTAATATAATCCGTATTTAGCGAGAAAATACGTAAAATTAACTATGTGCATATTTCATCTTTTTACGTTTTATTTTCCTCTTTGTCCTCGGTCCAGTGAGAACAAGGAGTTTCCAGCAGCATGAAACAATTGTTGCTAAGACTAATGACCGGCGTCCTTTGTTTACGGCCAAAAGTTCAAGTGAAACCTAAAAGTGGGGGGCCGTAAACAAGAGAATTATAAACAATTATTAACTACAATAAAGTAATTTATTCACTCAATTCAACCTATTGGAATCCTACCCGTTTTGTATAGGCCCAGAATGTCCAAAATTTCGCAATTTTCTGTCAATTTTTGGGCAAGTTAAAATCACATTTTCATCGTTTGTCCCTTTGATTACGCTTACGTGTAAACCCAAAATTTTATAAGATTCGCCCAAGTTTCGTCCCCGAAATTTATCAAAAAGATGGTCAGTTGGGGGGCTATATTTCCACATTATCATTAATTTGAGCCCCCAACTGAACTCCAGGCCAAAAAGAGCCTGGACTGGGATCTGTAAAAGATAGGAAGCTTCTAGAAGTTTCTAGAAACTTCTAGAAGCTTTCCTCCAAAATTAAAGGAACCGCGCTAATTACAAGCTGTGAGCGAGTTGTCGCTCGCTCCAAACTTTCAAAATTTACTCAGTGTTCGTATAGGTACGGCCAAAAGCGGTCGTTTAAAATGTCCCTCTTCCCCCTGTGTACTGCTTCTCATGTCACTGGTATGACTCGGGAAAACAGCAGTACACAGCCCCAAATCTCCAAAAAAACATTAGGGATCTTGCTGGCCCTTGAGCCAGAGAGGTAAACTGAGTCAAACCCGAACACTAACAACTTAAGCGGCCGCATGGACCTTTTATGCCCGGCCTTAACCTGCTGCATAGGATAAAAAGTTAGGATTTATATCGTGCTATCGTGCCCCTTTGGCAAAATTTTTATGTATATTTGTATTTTTGGCCTTTCGGCCATTTTTATATTCCAAGGCTAAATGGCCATTGTTTTCTGAATCCAAGCCACGGAGAGGAGGCCAGTATTTTTACAATTTTTGGGCCCTCGAGCCCCAACTTTTCAGTATTCTCGACATTACAGTCAGTTTTATGTTTTCTAGCATGTTTGGGCTTTCGAGCCAATTTTCGTTCTTTCTCTTATTATTTTATTATTTCAAATTTAGGGGCAGCTCATGTAAACCCCTTCTGTTCGATGGAGGTCTTGAGAATTGCCCCAGCCTTTGTTGTTTCATTTTTTATACACGGAACTATCTAATTATTGAGGCTTATTGGCCTCCTCCCTATTTCTATTTTAGTTCTCGCTTATCTTATTTTGTTTAACTTTTTGGGTCAAACCATGATCCTTGCTTTTACGAAATTTTAGTAAGGCTCTTTGGCCCAAAATTGGGGGTTCCTTTTTGTAGAATTTATGGGATTTTGAGTGGGACCCAACCTCTGAGTTTAAGATAGAGGGTCCCTTTGCTACGATCCTGGAATTAATAAGTTAGTTAGTTGAATTGTTATCTCCACAGCCGGCAACTAGGAGTTGCCGGCCATGACTTTCACAAAAGGCATCGTATTGTTTTAAAACGCCGGTTTTATATTATGCTTTATTTCAGCGTTAGGTCGGCTTTAAAACTACTAGGTATCAAAATCATGCAGGTCATTTTAAACTATGAGTTGATATTACTTTTAATTATTTAATCATTAAGTTGTTTTTTAGAGGAATTGCCGGCTTCCTCGGTTTTTGTAATCTTTATTTAACCATGTATTTAATGTGTTTAACTTAATCTTTGTTGTTAGTAATAGTTGCTGAGCAATTATTACTCACTGGCTTTCTTTCAATTTTTTCTCCTAATTTTTACCAAACTTACAAGGTTTGATTTTTCACAAAATTTCTTTTATAAGGCAATTCTGTAGAATTGCAAAAGCCAAATCCGAGCTCAACAAAGTTTAAAGTCTTATAGCCAAATATGCACATAGAATTAGGGTTTAGTTAAGTAAATATGCTTTAGTAGTTAGATGTTTACTAGTAATATGTGAAGTTAATATGTGAACGTGTTCGTAAATTTACGTAACGGTTGGTCGGGTAAACTCCTCATGGAGCGTGAGGTTCTGAGCTCAACCAATTTTCAGAAATGTATGATTTGCATGAATATTGAATGTTTTGTTTCGTATGCTGTTTGTATGCCTGATGAACGAATGATCTGATTATTTGATCGACAACTCGCGGAAACTCCCCTTGTACGATAGGGGTTGTGAGGATTGTTATGTCCGTATAAATGTTGTCAAGAAACTACCCAACTAATGATTATTGGCTTTAAATTTACACGTCGCACTCTCATATCAATAATTGTTGTCCAATAATAATTAGCAGTCAAACCACGTTTTGAAAATCATTAGTGCATTAATTGGGTTAGTTGATTGCCTGTTAGCTACGTAAGACGTAAACTTGGGATAATCCAGAACGCCATGACACCGGCACAGTGAAATATTAATTGCAGTTATTGGTAACGATCATCGACTTCTAGTTTGTGCCGAAGCTAATATTTTTAACTTAAAAAGTAGAACCTTATTTGTTCTAAAATGCCGTCAGTATGGATTATCCTAAAAACTTAGCCGTATGTCAACTCCGATCGGGTGCATGGGACTTGTATCCCTAGAATTATCTTGGAATTCCCATATTAGGCAGGAAGACTGCATAATTGTGAATAAATGGTTGATTGTCCGCTAACTGGTTGATGTCTGGTAGGATGTGAGAATGCTAGCCAGCATCAGCGAATGTTCACTGTCGTATCGCCATAATATGCAAATTAGGTAGTTAGCTTAGTTCAGAGTCACGGGGATTCCCAGAGTAGGCTGTAACTACCAGGTGGTCCACGATTCGTCCGCGTAGGCAGTCCTGCAGTAAAGGAGTGGACGAATCGCAAGTAAGGACTTCGTGCTGGTTCATTTCACAGGTAAAGAATGCCATTTATGCTAGGTTTGTATGGATGTCAGCTAGTTAGAACTGTGCCATTCATGCCCTCACTTGTTTATGCCAGCCAAACGGGCAAACTTACTCTAGTTGGTATTTTTCTGTAATATGTTGTTAAAACTCTCCAAACTTTTATGCCAGGCTTTTATCACGAAAGTTGAAAAAACCTATGTTAATTGTTTTCCTGAAGGTTCAGTATTGTAGGAAGAGCAATACTAAACAACAAATCTTGCCCTCATTTGTACTCAATAATGAAGCAACCAATTTCGGTCTGGTCTGCAGTTTTGTAATGAGCACCATTGCCACTGTTCAAACTTTTTATGTCAGCTTGTAATTCTAAAAGTTAAAAGTGGCACCATCAAATACTCTCTGGCAATTATGGTTGTAAATGTTGAATTACATTTATTAACCAACATCTAGAAATGAATAATGGAATCGAATGGCATATGTTATAAATAACCGTACGTAAGCAGTAAAATCAGTACCTGAAAATACACAAATAATAGTTAGTTAATATAATAATGTCAATCAGTACGTAAGATTTAGAAATCTCTTTGAACCATCTTCTAATGAACCCCGGAAAAGTAGTAATTTCAAGAAAGAGAATGTTTGTGATTAATGTTAGTTTTGTGCAGGAAACGGATGCCTTCCTGTTCTTTAAACGCTGAAAGTTCTCATGTCGAGTCTAATTGAAGTAAACTGAATATCTATGAAATAATTGTACTGAACTGGCGATTGTCTGCACCATGAGGCAGAAAATCGCCTAAAAATCGATGTCTGGTTGAAATTCGTTCGTATCAAACTAATAACACGCAAATAGTTCTGTCTTACCTACAAATTCGTTTCGGCCGAATGTTTTTCAAAAATCAACGAAGTTCTAACTTATATCCCAGAAAGCCATCTAAGGTGAGTAATGGTTGCTGGGTTTGATTCCCGCACTTGTATTCTGAATTAATGGGTTTTAACCCATTTGATTCAGGTGATCCAGAGGAGCTCATCTGCCGGAAATCGATCTGCCTGCGGTCAATTTAGTCTGTCAGTTGATGATCAGTCTGAAGCAACTTATCTGTATCAGTATCTTGAGTCAGTCAATTGGAAAGCAGTAGTCAGTGTCCTAGTGGGAATCGTATCAGTGTGATCATAATCAGTTGCTAATCAGGAACAGTTGCTGAACGCTAGATGAAATCAGGAGTTTAGTATCTAAGGCAGAGACCGTCGCTGGAACCGGATCAAACTGGTAAAACTGTTGAAACCTAGTCGTGTTAGAACTTTAATCTTATCCTTTTATATTTTCTCTCAAAAATTATGTGCTCTTCTCCTATTGTACCATCTCTCTCTGTCCTGGGAGCTCAGGCTCCCCGGTCTCTGGCTCAGGCCTAAAACCTAACCAGTTTATCAGAGATATATCGAGAGCCAGTGGAATTTGCTGAAAGAAGACAACCATTTAAATTACAGTCTTTAACTTATATTATTATATTTCAGGCATCTCCTGGTAACTTCCCACCTAGACCGACCCCTGTGTCTGTACTCTCTACCGTCCGATAGCCGCCTTAGATCTGTGGGATTCCTTGAGAATCTTTAATACCAGATCTAAGCCCGCTCACCCATTCCCGGAACAGAATTGTAATATCTCTAAATTTAACCAAATATCAGTTAATATTCTCTGTTGTTTGTAGTTAATTTTGATAGTAGTCGGATAAGGAAGTCATTTTGATTTAAACATACACTCACACGCACTATACCTGACTGTACCCTATAATTTCTACCTGAAGAAGAGGAACCCAGGGTTAGCTTAGAGTTTAGGTGCAGTTTAAGCCCTGTTAGTCATAGCAAGAAAAGAGGAAGAAAGAAAGAATCAGCAGTTGAATTATTAATAATTAGTCTTCCCCTAATATTGGTCAATTTAAAGCATTAATTAACAAAAGAGTTGGCAACCCTGGTACTTTGTACCTTGATCGTATATTGTTAATAATTGAAGTGAACATTAATTGTCTAGTGCCCCTGTTTGATTATTTTATTATTATTATTATTCCTAAATTATATCGGAGTCCGTTGTTGATTAATAAATCATTGAGTATTCATCTAGACTTAGTTAGGGATAGCCTTGCTGAATCAGATCCTGTTGCGGTCTTATTGCTGAACCAGATCCTGTTGCGATCTTACCGCTGAACTAGATCCTGTCGCGATCTCATTGATGAAAACGATCCTGTTGCGATCATCCTGCTGAACCAGATCTTGTTGCAATCATCCAAGCGACCCCTTCCTAAAACGAACTCACGACAGTACCCCTAATAGGTTGGCTGTAGAGATTCCCGATCTTGGCGAACCACCGTTTGGGAATCTGGTACCTAAGTTTGTCTAATCAGGCAAACGTGCTAACCTTCCGTGTACGTGAACCCTCCGCTGAAACGACCCCATTTGTGATCATAGACCCTAATTTGGAAGGGAAAGTCAAATCAAGTTAAATCAATCAAATTCTCAGTTTAATTTTGCTCAGTTCATTACATGTATGAGCAATATTTTTTGGATGGCATTTAAGAACGTCAATTTTCTTGATAGTATACATTGCTTACACAGCATTGTCCAGATTTGTAAGAAAAAGTATTTGGACATACCTGACTATCTTTAACCTTTATCCGGAGCTGGATGACTTATTTTGATGGGGCATATTGTAATACAGCATTGAAACACATAAAAATGTAAATACATGATTGTTGCCAATAACACAATTATTAGGGAATACATAGATATCGTAACACAGACTATATGCGCATGCGACCTCTACCAGATTCAATTTTCACATCCGCGGCGGCTCATCAGTGGAGGAGTGTGGATTTCAGTTTTTAAAATACGTTTTCAAAATTTGTGCACGGTCCTTGAATTGGGCCCGGAAATTTTTTAGCTCTGACAAGGCAACCCTAGCATTGTCCGACGCTTTAAGGGAACGCCTCAAAAGCCACTATTCTGATAAGTTGGCTTACAAGACATTCCGCGTTTACAAATTTAACACTTTTACCCATATTTTTGTAATTTATATTTTTTTAAGTTGGCATATAAAATCACAAAAAATAGTGTTACTAATATGATTTGATCCCCTGTTCTTGTTGAAAAGGATGCTAGCTCTAACAACTGTTCTAATCAATACAATCCTGCATTCATCTGGCCTACTTTTACCCTATGCTTCCACAAAGTCGAAGTTCATTAATGCTGACTTTAAGCGATACCATCAGTATAAATTTGTTGGTGTCACTCATCCTACTGAAACGAATTCAAATGGCGAACAGGTGACCTTATGTAAAACAACGGAACAAGGAAAGCCAAAAACAGGACACAGTGAAGTAATCTATAGAGTGAAAAATTATCGACCTGGACACTATTTCAAGATACCCTGCGAGATATGTCGATCAGGAAGCATTAGCGATGGTAGACTCACCATATGGAGAGTTTTTAACCAGACGGAACTACCGAAAGTTCTTGACTCAACGGTCTGTTTAGCTTTATGTTGACAGCAGATGGCAGAATAGGATTGAGGAATTTTAGTTTTTTGTATTACCTAAAAATTAGCAAGACTTTTGTGTTGCTGTTACAAATAATACTGAAATGTTTTGACTGTAAAGTAATGGTTTATATTTTATTCAAACTTAAAACTTAACCTTGAAAACTAGGAGATTTTAGTCAGACGTAGTTCCAGTTCCATTTCAGAAACGTATCCCTTCTTACGAGTATTGCTGGCTGATTGTTAATAGAAGGCATATTTCAGTTCGTGAAAATGACAACGGATAAAAAGCGGAAGATTGACCTTTGGATAGAACTCGATGATTGGTTAAAATCAAGAAGAACTAGTTCTTATTTCTTCCAAGTAATATATTTTATTAATGTTTAGCTCGTTGCAACCTGCATATCCACTGAAAGGAAAAGAAAAAGAAAATTTCACGTCAAATTCAAATCTGTGTTAAACTTGACGACTTGGTTTATGACTCTTTTATAGAGTTCTAATTTTGCTTTTTAGTTTTACTCAGTTTTGCTGAGTCCGTAAGGGAAGTAGACATAAGAAAGATAAGCCTGATATGAGGGTTCAGCTGATGGCTCAGCGGTGTGTAGTGGTAAGAAGTTTCGCTGCAGTGCGGAAGGGCCGTGGTTCGATCACGGGCGGGCCAATTCTTTACTTTCTATTCGGAGTGAAAAAAGCTGAACTTCCCTTCCTTGCCTTATCCCTATTCCTTCCCTCTCTCCTTCGAGCTTCATGTGTATACACTTGCCTATCGTCTCCCGTACAGAGCTTTCTATCGGTCTTCTTGCTCCATCAGCCTTGATAGAAGTGCTACATTAGGCTGACCATGGTGAACCTTCGTTCGTTCTTGACAGTAGCTTTCCAGCAGTGGCTTCTTGTGCGGTTTGATCATATAAAGGTGTCTATTGAACCTGTGTCGGGGGATTCCGAGTTGAGTGGGTAGCCGCGGAACGCGGCTTTAAGAAATCCGGGGAGACGTAAGGGAAGCAGGCAAGAAAAATTGATACATGGATGTTCAGCTGAATGCTGATGACTTGATGGTGTAGGCAGGCGAGCACGTCTCACTGGAGGAGGGCCGCGGTGCACTTCCTGGCGGGTCAATTATTTACTTTTACACCCTGAGTAAAAACGCGTAACGTCCCTATTCCCCTCTCTCCTAGGTTTCCAGAGTACACGGTGGCTGATGTCTCCCCTCGGTCTTCTTGGTCCGCCAGCCCTTGGTAGAATCGAAACCTTGACATATGCTACAAGTCTTTCTAGTATTCGGTTTTCGGTGTAGCTAATATTTCTAGTTCCAACAGCAATAACTTTCCCTTATTTCGTATGCCAACTCATAGGAAAAGTTTCTGCAAACTTCATAAGCTTCATAAGTTTAATTGCAGTATACGAAGTCAGAACTCAAAAGCCACTGTAAAAGAGCTTTGGAGTTGTAACAGCTGAATTACTTGCACAACTGATCATAACTTCGGTTGTGTGTTACATAATCATCAAAGGCACTATGGATGATAATCAGTGCAAAAGGCATGTAGACCTGACATTTTGTCAAAATGTATTGAAAAAATGTGGTTAAACCTTATACAAACGGTTTTGCCCCTGAACAGCTGTGAACAGCGGTCTCCCTGTTGTAGCCCGGCCCGAGTCACAACTCTAATCATAAAGGCTACAGATCAGTAGTACCAATAACTCGAATTAGATCCGATAAAATGCACGAGCTATGACAAATGCTTTGACTGAGGGAACTCGAACCTAAAGCGATTAGAGTTTGACAGTTTTTGAGTCGGTATTCCACAAGCTGACTGTATGTGATTTTGTTGCCATCGATTAATCAATTTAATCAATTCAAGGCTATCCATGTCAGTGTAGCAGTTTGTGCACAAGAATTCTGTCTCCCAAGTCTTACCTCGGCTTGGGGAAAGAGGGGAAAGCAAACTTTGCAAAATTGCAGTGAAATTGCAAGTTAACAGAAACTGACTTTGTGTTTTGTTATTCTAGCAAGACGGTTATTTGCACGTTTTGAATCCGACAGCCAGCATTGGCGGAGTTTTCCACTGTTACCTGGAGGACGTCGCGCCGGCGGTCGAAGTAGTCTGGATTGTAAGTGACAATATTTCCAGTTGCGTGCTGTTGAGCTGAGTAGTAAATAAATAGTGGTTTCAAAATCACACGGTGCCGGAGTCCCGGTGGTTCTCAGTTGTTTCTACCCACAATTTACCTTTATAATTAACTAGTTAATCAGATTTAAATTTACGTAATCATTTAAATAGTTAACATTGCTAAATTAGTCTATATTAACTTAAACAGATATAACCAACAGTTCTTGACGACGTGGTAAACCTGTTGTTTTCCGTAGCTACATACGTGTCGAGTAGTTTTGATTTAGTGTCGATTTTGGCACTGTGCTTGACGCTGCACTGACGCTTGAAGTATCGGAAGCTATAAGATTATAAATTAGTCACCACTGACTCTCTGCTGCCCACTTTTTCTTAATGGAAATTTTATTTTGCGCATTTTATGGTTTGCAGGTAATGCCAGAATCAACACCATTCTTTCCAATATCCAACTTAGAAAATTTAAAGGATACTTATTTGACGTCACTCCATAAGTCTAAATACGACAGTACAATAGTGAACACAAGTAAGAAATTGTAGAATGCTGTGTACACCAGACAATGACACCGTTATTATTTAATGCAGCGCAAATAAGGATGACCGATATTTAAGAGAAAATTTCAGAATTTTTTGTAAAAAGTTTAAAAAGTTATTTATATAATAGACTAACTGCATTATGCCGGCATTTAAAATTTCACAATCACATTCCAAATAGCTACCACGTGCCAAACTGTGCTCAGTCGGATAGGTATTCTAATTTCGCATATTCTAAAGAAATTTTCGGATGGTATAACAAGGTCAAACTGAATTGCTCTCTAAAGTTTTCTGTTAATTGATTTTCGGATAGTCTAATATGCCTCTTACCGCTAGGCCAAACGTGCCGAACGTGCAAAAATTGGTAGAAAAATTCTTTAGACAGTTTGAAGTTAGACTATCCGAAAATATAGTTGTCAAACTAGTTGTGCCACATGGTATGGCACTCCAATGAAAATGGGACATAACCACCTCATCTTGAACTGGTTAAAAATTCAATTGAACTCACAGGTATTTATTCCGAAAGTCGACCAGAGCCCATATAATTTAACTGTTGGATCAATAATGAATTACTTATGCTGGTGCAATTGGTGTTATTTTTAACAATGTGTACGTCGGTTTTTATCTACGTGGAGTTATTAATGCTGAACTGAGGGTCACTAGAAATTTTATTTAGATACATATATTTTTAGCCTGTTTGTTGAAGCAGTAGAAAATTTACAATTAATGTATTCGATTATCTCAGTTGCATATGCTAAAATAAACTAATTTAAAATTTCTAATATGTTCTTATAGCAGCTGAATGAACAAGTTCATTAATCAGTTTACGCTAAAAATATTTTTGAATTTCCTCCATTTTGCACGCTTTGAAATTACATATATCGAGCATTTTAAGTTTCAAGTTAACAATGAGATTTACTCGAAGTAGTTCCTGTTAATATGATAACCAAGTTTGCAGACCTGAACAAAAAATACAAATACAAAACTTGAGCTTAAAACTGAAAAATTTCCTTCACAAAAATCAATAATTGTTACGGAGTAGGAGTCACCTAAAACTACTCGCCACAGTTTCGTAGTCATCCAAACGTACATGTTGGCGATTCAAAAGTAGGTAAGTAGTGATAAAATGGGGGTTCCAAAACCACCCGGAGCCGGAGCCGCCCGCATTCACAGTCGGAGGAGGAACGGAGCCTCCCGCATTCACAGTCGGAGGAGGAACGGAGCCTCCCGCATTCACAGTCGGAGGAGGAATGGAGCCTCGCGCATTCACAGCTGGTGAAATGCAGATTATTAAATTATTTAAACTAATTATTATTAAAAATTACTAATTAAGCTAGTAAACCAAAGTTAACCAGATTTTTGTATTTTAGAAAGTCGTGAAAAAGTTTTGGAAAAGTGAATCAACAGGTTGGAAAAAGTTGTTAAAAGTTTTGAAAAAGTGAATCAACAGCTAGGGAAAAGTTTAATAAAGTTTTGGAAAAGTGAATCAACAGGTTAGAAAAAGTTTTCTAATTTTTTGGAAAAGTGTTAAATGGTGTCTCTAGCTAAATATAGTTGTTAAATCTACAGGTAGCAGTGAAAAAGTTTCCTAAAGTTGCGATAAAGTTTAATGAAGTTGTTAAAAGTGGGACCACCCGCAGTCACAGCATTCAGCCGCCAGTGGAGGAGGGACCCAGATATTTTTTACATAATTACTATTACTAATTATTAAGCTGGTAGACCTGACTTAAATAATTAATTGACTCGATAATTGTAAAAGTTTTAAAAAAAGTTTTATAAACATGCAAATAGTTGTCAACAAAGTTGCAAAAAGTTTAAAAAAGCTGTGAAAAAATTTATAGTTTTATAAAGTAGCAAACATTTTGTATAAAGTCTTTAAAAAGTTTCCTAAAGTTGCGATAAAGTTTAATAAAGTTGTTAAAAGTTTTGGAAAAGTGAATCAACAGGTTGGAAAAGTGAATCAACAGGTAGGAAAAAGTTTTATAATGTAGTTAAATATAATTACCAAACCTAGCAAAAAAGTTGTATTAAATGTAATTACTAAATCTAAAAGTTTCACATAGCAGAGCGAAAATTAACCGACCGCTCTAAACCAAGAAAAATAACACAAATGAGGTTTTTCTCTGGGTTCTTCTAATTTATACTATACCGCATTACCAGAATGGAGGCATTCGTTGCTATGGCAACAGTTGCCATAGCAACAGCTAAACCGTTTCGACCCTTGCCAAAGGATCTCATCAGACGGCTAAGCTACTGGGGGGTTCTAAAACCACCCGCAGCCACAGCCCACCCGCCACCGGTGGAGCCCAGATGTTTTTTACCTAATTATTAAAATAACTGGTAATCCTAACTGAAACAATGACCAGATGTTTTTTAAAGTTATATGAACTTGAAAATGTTTGTGAACAAAGTTTGCAAAAAAGTTGTGAAAATTTTTTAAAAAGTTTTATAAAGTTGTGAAAAAGTTACAAAAAGTTTAATAAAGTTGTTAAAAGTTTTGGAAAAGTGTCAATTGGTGTGGAAAAGTTGCAAAAAGTTTTGTTTTGTAAGTGTTAATTGTTGTAGCAACAGGTAGCAAAAAGTTTTATAAAGTTGCTTTTGGAAATGTTGACCAATATAATTACCAAATCTGCAAAAGTTACAAAAAAGTTTTCTGTAGTCTACAACACAACCGACCGCTCTCAACCAAGAAAAATAACACAAATGAGGTTTTTCTATGGGTTCTGCTAATTTATACCAGAATGGAGGCATTGGTTGCTATGGCAACAGTTTGCCTAGCAACAGTTACCATGACAACAGCAAAACCGTTTCGACCCTTGCCAAAGGGTCTCATCAGACGGCTAGGCTACCGTTACGGTTTTTTTATTTTTTCTTTTTTCTTTATTTTACACTCATATACAATTATACATACGCATACATAAGACATACAGTGCAAAATTGAATGCAGCCAAATTCATTAGACAAATCGAAAATGAGGAACCTTCAAGATTTATTATTCCTCTTTTTGTTTCCACTCTATACATTTCAGGTTCATAACATAATATCATGATGTATCCTTAAATAGCCTACACTATTCTCAAAATTCCACCTGCTCATTCTTTTAAATAGCAAATGTACAATAGCCAACTCATACAACGTATGAACGTCTTACAAACAATAACAAGATGGTGAGTAACAAGGAGTAAATTGGGAGCAATTGGGAGTAACTGAAGAGTAGCCAGGAGCACCAATGAGCAAAAACAGCAATCAAGAGTAACTAAATAGCATCAAAAATACTTGTAGTTCTAACTAAAAGTACGAAAAAGATTATGTAACAGTAAGCCTTTAAATCATCAAACATCAGCAAACATACTCTTACTTAAAACCTACTTCAAGCCTACTCCCAGCTTAGCTGGTTCAGCTCAATCACTGTGCTCACTATTTTCGCTTGCTTGCCCACCAACTACCTTTTCAGGTAGCACAACAGTGCTTATGTCAGAGTTCTTTTCAATAGCTCGCTTCAGTGCTTCTTCTTCACTAGAATACTTTTGCTCATAATCTGCTTGTTTGTCCAAAATTTCCTCAATAAGTGGATCATTGAGAAAGGCTTTACAGCGCAGAATATGGAAATAGATTCTTGGTCGAACTTCATTGTAAGCTTCAATTTCTGCCTCATCCACATCATGTCCATCTGCCTGATAG
>JASAND010022509.1:0-15767 GCA_030248195.1 Trissonchulus latispiculum | reverse complement strand
ACATAATGTCTGCAGTTTTAATTTTTGAAAATTGTTGAAGATACTGCTTAGACTACAAAATGCCTCAAAACTGGTAATGGCGGAAAATTGATAAAATGAATAAAGGAGGTGGTATTCTTAAGGTGGCATTATCCTTTTGTGTAAATTTGCTCCAATTCTTTAAGAAATTATATGAGTCTTTCCAAATAGATAATTTTGGTCCTATTTAACATTCTGGAGCCAGACCCACAGTTTTAGGTAAAAGGTTGGTTTTTAGGTTTATTCTCTGAGTAGGTAATCGATACACCGAATTGATTGTTATAGCTGAAAAGCAGGCACAAGATGACCATTTTTTCTTCTACAACCTTGGACTTATTTCCACTGGTTAAGTCAGTGTATACCAAAAACTATTTTGGGGTTCAAAAAATGGCCATTATCGAAGAATTCAGTTTTTAAATTACTGCCAACTCGTACGGACAGTTTTGATATATTATTTATACAAAATACTCAGTCTATATACACATTTCATCGATAATGCTAATTTAATTCATTAATAATTTAATCTCGTGCTTTAAGCAAGAGATTTTGCCGAAAAACCATTTTGGCAAAACAGCGATGTTTTGTTTTGAATACCGATTGGTCAAACACTACCCAATCGATTCGCGTCACTTTTGGTAGGAGGAAAATTCGCAGTATTGCGGAGGGATATATTCTTGGTTTCAGCTAAAAGGTCTCCAGTTGCAAGAAACTCAATGCGAAGTTGTAAAATTTCGTGCCACAGCACATTTGATGGATTTTTCCTGCTGCGCCCCAGCGCAGCAGGTCTCTTATGTTTGCTCTGTCATCCAGCTTCCACGTATTTACGTGCAAATCGTAAGAATTTACATGAATGCATGTAAAACAATGCTTTAAGTGGCAGAGCATTATTTCCACATAAGATTCTGTTTTGAAATCCTTCATTAACGATGACTCATAAAGAAAACGGGAATCGGAAATGGAACAAATTAAATCAGAATAAACAGGTTTCTTTTGCGCTTACAGGAAAAATTTTTTGACAGCTTCTTACAGAGAGTGGCTTTCCGTTTTTCACATCATGTAAAATGAAAAGTTTTAGATTCATATTTCTGGTACAAAGGATAAATCAATCGGCAGTTGCAAAGTTTATAGTTCTCCTTCACTTTCACTGTAACGAATAACGAACACACAGCAACATGTAAATTTAAACCGATGATATCCAATAACTTTCCTTAATGCAGCAGCGTCAACTTTAAGATTAGCGTCCGCTGCGCAGCAGGCCTACAATTTATAAAATTGTAACTCAGTAAACATTTAACCTTTTGCATACAATATTGCTTGTTTTAGCATTAAGACCGTTGAGCTAAATCAAACAAAACGCCCCTCGGTCTGCATGACTTTTACAATATGGCACAAAAATTTTGGCGATTCTACTGTTTTGAGAAATCGATGTTCAATAATAGATGGTCAATATTTAGCTGATATGTGAGAAAATGTTTACTTAGTTTTCTTGCTAATTTAGCTATTTTAGCAAATTCATGTAAATGTACTGATCATACGCTTTAATACGACGCATAAAGCTCTTTCAAATTCTAAAATTTGCGAAAGTTATAAAGATTCAAAAATGCTACACAAAAGGATACCTCCACGTTAAAGGGGCGCCTCTTCTATTGAGAATATAGATGTTAGATTTAGATGGATTGTGCAATTTAAAAGAAATTTAGTACGACTCTACATTTGTTGTCGAGCTTTGTCCTGACAACATTTTGTTAGCTGAGACTAAGCTATTGAATAGCTACCCTTATGGCTTAAAGACTAAAATCTTATTCAAGCTCCACACGATCAATTCGAATGCACTAGGTATAAGAGCACAAAAAGGGCTCCACAACGATGTGCAATTTCTTCCGGCCTAGCTTTCTATCATGTTACGTAATGTTACGTTACGTTACGTTAAAAGTTACGTTATATAAACAAAAGTTGAATATATGTCAAATTTATGCTGATTATTCTCACCACGTATGGCAAAGTAAAAACTAATGAATGGAAAATGAATTCTACAGGGTTTTTCATAACGGTGTTGGATTTGTCTATTACTTTATGAAATATTATACAACTTATTAAAAGCATAATATATGCACAAAACAGAGGCGACTTGAGGGAAAGTTTCCAAATTAAATGGTTCAATCATAGTATCTCAAACAGGGACTTTGTGGTGCGCAGGGGCACGCTTTGCATTTCTTGTGAAAATTCCAAAAAGCGCAAATTCCACAAGATATTGAATTCTTTTGAAACTTTATAAAATACTCAAAGATGCATAAAGCCAAACGTGCTCCTGCATTAAGATTATTTGTACATTTCTATAAAATTTGAAATACTTTCATTCAGCCGCTAATGAATCACACCATTTTGAAAATCTGAACTTATCCCTGTTGTGTAAGTCGCAAGCCAGGCAATAGATTCTTCAAATTCGGCACATTGCCAGTATTTAGTACCAACAACCATTACTGAAGGTTTTGAAAGTCATTGGTTAGAATTGAATGCAGGAGCGAATCCCGGTAATGGATGCGACCCCCTTAAGCATTATTTTCTTTTGTAGCTGAGTTCAACGGCTGAAAACGACATATTTACATTTCCATTAACAGTAGTGGATAATCATCCTACCTTAACTGGGAAATTCACGTTGGCCATGGGAACAGCGTACCTCTTAACAAAGCAAACTATTGGCGGTAAGTTATTACTGCCATCATCAGAACAAAGTAATGCAGCAATAATCGGAAGAACAGATTATTCCACACCTGTGCCAGCTAAAACGACAGAGATATCAAAAGATTCCCAACAGAAGACGGAGGAATTATTTCAAGAAACGAAGGAACTTTTGCCAAGAAGCCCAACAACAGATTCCCCTACAGCAAAATTTGGAACTTCTAACAATGATCCTACTACGTCATCATACAAAACCAGTCAAACAGAACTTTCAGAGAGTAAGCAATTATCGATCTTGTATTCAGCTATTCGCTAAATATGCCTGGCAGTGACAAGGAAGCAGTTTGTGTTATGGTTCATTGCTTTCAAAGAGCAAATTTGCCCGCGCGTTTTGTGCCATTTTCCTAGCTCTAAAACCTTATTCTTCTTAATTAACATAAGTTAACGTTCTTATTTAATAAAAGTCTACAATACATTACAATTTCGAGATTCACAAATTCGAAGGTACTGAGTCAGTGGCTTTGTTTCTGTAACTTAACTGCTTGCAAACATCCACGTTGTTTACATAGAACGCCCGCATTGTTGAAAACGACTGATAGAATGCCTACTGTTTATTTGAAATACACTGCGCTAACCCAGTAATCAGGTATACCATTTACGGATGAGTCACAAGCTTTGAGCTGACGCGTCACAAAGAATGCTAGAATTACTTCACATCCGTTTGTACAAAATTTGCATACAGTCTAGTTCTTGCATATCTGGCTTAGGTTATACATTATGTGACTAATGCAATAGGGAAAAATGCAATTGTCCGTCTAATTCAAGAGCTATTTCCATTGAATGCGGCTTTTATCAATGTTTACGTTTTATAATACATGCATTTTATGATATGAGAACCAGTGGAGCAGTGAGGCCGGCTCTCATTTAATGACTGTGAAAATGAGCAGCTAAAGAGAAGAAAAACCCAATCAGCAGCCAGTGCAATAAACACTGCCAACGCACTATGCAAGCACCCACTGAACCATTTTTATTCTTACCTAAAGATGGCACATAACTACACAGTAAAATAAAATAAACGAAACTGTGTTGGAGACTTTGCCATGAAATCCGGCTGCAACATCTACTTGTTGGTTGGACGATATTGTTAATTTCGAACTTTTGCTTTAATTCTGGCGTGCTTTAGGTTGCATTACATCGCCGTGTCATCACATGTCCACATGTTTAATTGAAGATTCAGTAGTCCGATGTATCTGCGCACCAGGATATACTGGGAAAGGATGCTTTCTTGGTAATTGTACTCATTGTACACACAAGAAATATGTGCTTTAGGATGAGAGTTTTGACGCGCTGACTCTCCGTGTAGAAATTATGAAATGAAGGCACATGACGCTTCACTGCAAGGTGGTTTTTGTCTTCACGAACCTATTGGACAGAGAAGCAAAGCTTGCCTTAGCTTACCCCATGAAATGCCGCACGACTTTTTTTCATTTGCTCGTTTTGGATCTGTAAATGTAGATCTTAAAACTTTAATCAAATAAATTAACATTTAATAAGATGCATTAATAAGGGTCGAATCCTGAAGAATTTGGCCCTAGAAAATGTTTGAGGGGGCTTGTACCTTAAGCTTTAATTAATGCTCATTGTAAGAGAAATTAGCTATGACCACAGAAAATAGCACCAGAATTATCAATTTTTAAAAAATCACAATGTTGATGCCTTCTTTTGAAAAATTAAGGATTCAGCAATAAGCTTTTGGAATTTTGCTTGCAAGTTGGCCGAATTCCTTACCCTTATCCCTTTCGGTGGTAGGGCTTGGATCTTGGCCCGGTTGGAAAGAGAAGGGGCTTCAACCCTTTTAACACCTTTTCCCGTTGTAAAAGTAGTATGTATCGGCTACGCATAAAAGATTATTAGACCGAAGATTACACGGTACTCGAGTGTGTGCATGTCCGAATAACGTAGCCTTATCCAACAGCGAAAGTCAACGGCAAACTATTACTACTGCCGCGAGTTCATTCTGGTAGACATTATGAAAGCGAAGTTCGAAATAACAACAAAAGGAAATAATACAGGCACCAGAAATTACTTTAAAACAACAGAGAAACGAACCTTTGTTAAAATGTGAAATTTGCAGTAACTGTTCAATTTTGGCATATTGAAACGATATGTTGACAAAACAAAAAACCATCGCTGGTAAATTATCTCAGAAACGCACAATTATAGCCATTTTTCCATAAATACTTTTTCAAAAAATTTTTGGTCGAAAATTATGGCGACTTTTCTTATCTTTGCAACGAATACAAGTAGAGCGACGAGTAGAGTAAGCTTTGTAGAGACGTTGCAATAATACAAAACGACGCAGACGATGTTGAACTTCACTTTGATATGTCGACCAATTAATATCTACTCAACATTCAGTTTACATTCAGTAGTCATTTCCAAAGTGGACTAATGTAAGGAAAGCGAAGCATAATAAGAAACATTATGTGAGAACATTGGCAATATCATACCGTATCTTAAAATACCCTGTAGAAAACCAGTAATGATCACATCTAATTAAATCATCACATCACATCTAATAGCTTTGTTCACATTGACACGCTGCTAATAAATAAAAGATCTTTACGTAATTGAATAGCATAAGATTTGGCTTGCCGCTCACCTGGCAGCTGTAACCATGCTACAAAGTGGTCAGACTTGTGATCTGTGGTCACAAAATCCACAGTAAGCAATAAGGCACGAAAGCATGTGTCAGCAAACCTGTAATGACCAAACATATGTCCAACTGACATGGAGAATGAAACCGCCTGTGAAGTAACTTATATTTTAGCGTGGACAAAAATAGTATTAAATGATAATCTGTTTGTTACCTTGTTACTTGTTACGTTACGTTACTTGTAACCACTTTAGGGCTGAAGCTATGCTCGAAGATATTCAATTCGGAGATGAAATGGTTTGAGACCTTTCTAGCTGTGTTTAGACATTGACGAGTGCGCCTCATCACCTTGCGCCCAGAATGAGACATGCCAAGACTTCGAAGATGGCTATACTTGTGTTGCAGAAGACGACGTGGTTGAATTTTTGGATGTAATTTCCTTATTTCTGCAGTTACATGCGTCGGATTTGGACTATATGTCGGCGGAATTGTTTTTTACAGAACCATCAAATAATCTTGAAGAAGCCTTAGAGAGATTGAAATCACTGCCAACCTACGGGATGGTTCTTCTAGATACAATTGTTGCAGCATCGCTTCCTTATTTCACTGCAAGGGAAAACAAAACCGCACTTCAGAATGGTGGCTACAGCCTTGATAGCTTGTTTATTTCATGCCTGCAAGAGCCATCTGGAGTGAACAACTGCTCACAGTGAGCAACATATGATTTGATTTCAAGTTAAAATTTGGATTAGAGGCAAAGCTACACGTACTAGAAGATTTGAGTGGAAATAGCCAAAATGCTAAAATTGATTTTAACAGATGCCTATGTTGACTACGGTTTCTCGCACGTATTGCTGTATAAACATTAACTTGTTAGCCCTTCTTCATCAAATAAAAGTTTCACGGGCTTTTGCAACCCACAACAGCAAATGACTAAGAACGATAATCATTGCATGCTAACGTACAAACGTGTAAATTACCATGAGGTTGTTTTTCTAAAGTTAAATAACTGTTTCCAGAATAGCTGAATGTTTAGTAACTTAATAGTAATTATAATCTGTCTTACTCAACCGAAAACCCTTCATGTTTTTGTTCATTTTGCACAATTATATCATCGAAATTTAATGTTAATCACAGATTGGTGTCAAAGCAGATAATTGACCTAACTTATGGAAACTGTTACGTGATGGATGGACATGACGAGATATCAACATCAACACCGTCAATTTATGGACGAGCAAGTGGTAAGCAGCCGCACTGCAAATAATAATTCTTCAGTAATCCTTTTCCCTTACTGAAATGAACTTGCAGACACTTGGCGTCTGTGTATGAATTAATATTTTAATTAAGGGCTTAGAATGCTGCTACAAGTGCACCAGGATGAATATATGAGATCTACGAGTTCGGCTGGAATAAAGCTGATGGTTGCTTCGCCTGGACTCCCAAATACTTTAGACGAAGACGCTTTGTCGGTTCCAACAGGAATGTTCACTTCAATTTCTATTGCAAAAGTAAGCGTAATTTAAGTCTTTAGAATTCTTGAGTACTTTAGGATACCTGGGTTGCAAATTAAATCACTCCTGTCTCTTGTACTAAATGTCTTGTTTAGTTTTCTACTTTGGATACCAGTTAGTCGTTGAGCTCAACCCTTTAGCTGTACAAGCAACAACCGTTTAGTTCTTAACCGAAACTTAAAATAGGCACTTGAGCACGTATTTCACAGACATTCAAAATGTCGTATGTTGATGTAGTCAGCGCATCTTATAGTTATGATAGAACAATTCTCTGCAGGGCACCAAAAGCGAGGAGGACTCTTTTAAAGATAATACTTTTAATTTGATTCAAAAATGTACGGAATTGTATTCAGCATGTATGAGTTTAAAGTTGATAGCGAAACCTAACTATAATTAATGTTGTATCTAAACTTGTAGCATCATATTAGGAAATTGGCTGAACCGTTCAGTAACTGCTTCGACGGCAGCTTGAATGAAGAACTGTTTAACAACTTCGAAAGCGTAAGATTCTTAGATGCTCTATGAAAATTATGATTACTAATTTCGGTGTATCCTTATCAAATTTTAAACTAACGAAACATTGTTTGATGAAGTTCGTAAATGTTCATAGTTCTGTATGTGAATATGTGCTAAATACTGGTAGTACAAAATACCTTTTTCCATATTACAAGACTAGTGGTTGATAAACCAAAGCTTAGTCAAAACAATGAGCAAGGTTGTTGTTAACCTTGTTCAACTATCTGTTGTGAAAACTTATGTTTTATTGAGACTTTACTTACATACAAATATACAATACTCGCAATACTTGCAAGAGTCTATTCCTGCAGAACCTTTTTGTTGTTTTATGGAAAGCATCTCGCCAGACATTTTTATCCTAATTGGATGTGTGATTTCTTTATACTGTACTAATTGTAAAGATACGACGTCTTAAATGTTTAGCAGTGTGAACGACATGCCAAGCAAAGCATGTTTATTGAGATGTGTGGATGTGGAAATCCATTGTATCCCGTACACACTAACTTTTCCCACTGCACAAGCCAAACACAACGTAAAGTTTACAATCAAATTTGAGTCTCTTTAGAAGTAATTGACTGCATGTGTTTGGGTTTTATTACACAGGTTGTGCCAGTGTAAGGATGAAGTTGGGATGATATCACGGTTAACTTGTAAAGTTTTGGCCGTCCTATAATCTGCCAATATTCAAATTTTGCGGGTCTTATGAATCCGCCAAAACGAAGACTAAAGCTGCCTCAAAATGTGGCTAAGGCACGTTAAACAAAACAAGAAATGAAATCTGTAAAAAACAAAAACAAAGTTACTTTGCACACACCTCTCCACCATTTTGCAAATGGAATGTACCATTTTGACATATCTAAGTCAAGCCTAAACATATGTAGAGATTGTCGTGTTACTTCAACTTCTCTTCGATTTATGTATGCTTTCAGACTCAGAGCTGAAGTTCAAGTTATACTATCTCTGGTTGACAAACATAATGTTTAAGTTCGCATTATTTCCAAAAAGTCTTGTAATGAGAGTTTTGTATTATGAGTTTTCTTTCTGCACTATTGTTTGAAATGTGACCGTGCATTTATTTTTATCATTTTTGAATTTGGAATTTTCAGTGATTTGCTTAGAACGAAGTATGAAAACTATCTCAGAAAACAATACTGTTGCCAACAGTTGCGTTCAGGCCTGTCTGTGAGTATTTGTCTGCTTTTTATTTGTTAAGCTTCGTGTGCTTTAAAATTAAGGAGCACAAGAACTTTGTGCTACTTAGGACAAGCATAATGTTGCTGAAAGTATTATTTTATGAGAAGAGATTGACTTCATGCTAATATAAACTTATTTAGCAGACTTTGACGCCTTTGGGACAAATTTTTTGGGCAAAAGCGCGTTACCGGTGTTGAATATATTTCCCTGCTTTCATTGCTTGCTTCGTCTTGCTTTGTTTCGTCTGCATTCTTTTTCTCAGTTTGCTATGCCTTAGCTATGAATACTACGCTGTAACAACAACGAAAACAATATGGCCTACGAAAACGTGCGCGGTAATATTATCTTATCTTAGCTTATCATATCATTAAGTTATTAAGGTCTAATGTCTCGTGCCTGTGCTTTAGGGACAGGTTCAAAAATAAAAGCGCATATACGCAACTTTTCATACGTTGTAGTAGCTTCCGTATTTACGCTTTCGGATACGGTTTGTTTTTGGGTGAAACTACCCATACTGAAAGATTTATAGTTTTTCAAGGCACAAATCTTTTTTGCGGCTTCTACTTCGGGTGTTGTAGAAACACATTTAAAACGTTAGTACAAGCAAGAGTACATAATATAAGAGTGTGCCACTAGGGACACACTCTATGTTATCAGAACAAAAACTATGCTCTGCACGCTAACGGCCCACCTCCCGGCAAATTAGACCCTAGTGCCCCCCGCAAATCAGTACCTAGTCGAAACGGGGGTACGCTCACTCGCTCTATGTTTATGTGCTTAAGCTCGAAAACACAAGCAGTGCGTGCGCGAATTTTGTGCCTGCTTCGAGCTTTAGAACACAAACATAGCGCTTAAATATCTTTGAAGTGATGGGTCTAATTTGCGGGGGGGGGGTGGGCCGTTAGCGTGCAGAGCATAGTTTTTGCTCTGATAACATAGAGTGTGCCTAGTGGCACACTCTTATATTATGTACTCTTGGTACAAGGAAAGGAGCCAGAGAGTCTGGCAAAGTTGAAACGCTTTGAAAGCTGCAAAATGCGTTTTTAAAGCGTATAAAGGAAACGTATATATGATTTTAGATTTATTAGAAGATTTATTTTTAAATTGATGGCATATTGAATGACGCTATTGTCCGTACAATTTATTTATTAATGCTGTTAGAATTTGCAAGACCATTTAGTGCTGGTACCCCTCTTCTGAAATTTCTGTGTGGCCGAAACACGCACTTAAGTAGGTATCTTCGATAGTCTGTTAGGATACTAGTATATTGACATCCTAAACAGAATACGTTTTATACACGTTGGACTTTCTAGTAGCATTAGCCACAATTCTATTGTAACCGCTTATAAAATTTAATTTTTCTACCTATATGTACAAGCTTGGTCTTGGATTTGACTTTTGCACGGTTAACCCTATGACATATGGAAACATTGAATTGTTTATAGATACCAGGCTGTTCAGAAAATGATACGATCTGTCGAAGAAACTTTGGGTAAGACACAGCAGGACGTAATCATAGTATGTACTAGCAGCAGATGTTTTAATCATGAGAGTTGTGAAGTTCTTTAAAATGTTTGTATCTTTGGGTTTTTTGATATGATATAGCTTTCGCACATGTCAGAGTTGGAAAGAGTGAAGTTGGAAATGTATTCTCAACTTAAAGCTTATAATGAGGAATCCTTATATAAAACTAGTTATAAAGTTTACATTTCTGACACAATATTTAAATATTAGCCTTCGTTCTTTGAAGATTGAATTGAATTAAAAAACAGAATCTGCAATTATTCTGTTTATACTTCAATATAAAAACATGTGAACAGAGGGATATCTTTTGGAGAACCGCCGTTGTTAATATTTAAGATGATTAGCTTCAAAAGTTCCAGATTTCTTTACCATTCTCTAAAATTCCAAAATTTCGCAACCTCGCATTGGCTTTTCTCATCACAAAAATAGACTTAGCGCAAACCAAGAAAAATATCCCTCAGCAGTAGTGCGATTTTGGCCAATTTAGTCGAATCATTTCAGTTCAAAAATCGTCACTTAGATATGCTTTTGGCTTTATACCAGCTTTAGCCATTAGAAATAGCTTAGTCTTTGTAAATCTGAAAAGTATTCATTTCTATGCCCTTTTATTAGCAACGTCACCACTGTAATCATCTATGTCTTTATGAGAATCCAAAATTTTGGAAAGTAAAGTGTACAAAGTCTTTTTAATATCGTTGCATAAGAAACTTTTCAAGTTTTTCCAGTATTGCAGCTGATGGTAGAGTATCTTCAGAAATTGGACATTACGTATTGTTACAGTAAATGTGACAATGAATAAGAAGTTTCAGAGAAATTATTTGTTCAAGTTCCGGGAAAGGCTAGACAGCGTAGCCGACCCCTGACTGGAATACAGTAGCATAGATGACGCGAAATATTTTGCACACAACTTCTGCCTGTTTAGTATAAGCTATGAACATATGGGTGGAATAATTAATGTATTTTAATGTATTTTTCAGCTCAGATCATGTAATGTTGGAGTTATTTTTCCACGAGTTGACAATGTTGGACATGGTGGAAATACCAAAGATGACGGTGTGTTGATAGCCAAACAACTTCTTGCACATGTTCACATGGTTCACACAATATGATCGTTATATTAAATCTGTGCACTCCTGCAATTATTTGTTGCGTACACATAAGCCTCTGGCAAGCGACTAAACCGGTTTTAGACAGCTTTGGGAAATCAAAATGAAAACATTCAAAATTTACGCAGTTTCCTAACTTTTCCGCTTATTGTTCTCCTTCTTTAGGTGCCAATGCTCCTCAGTTCGCTAGGAAACTTCATGTCACTCTTTCTGGGAACGAGTATCATTAGTATATTAGAAATACTTTTTATATTATGGAAGAAGTCAAGCTGGATCTGCAGAAAGAGATGAATGTAGCCTCTGGGATTGGCAGACATCGCATGAATTGTACAGTCGCTCGTGATATTCTCGAGAACTTGTATTTGCCGTACTTTAAGTGCAAATAACAAATTTTTGCTACTGATTAATTAAACCAATGTGATTACATCGTGTAAGAAGTCACGCCAATCCATGCTTCAGCATCAAATCTCCCTGCTCTTGTAATCAACACATTCTAAATTTGAAAAAATAGTTCATTATGATTGACGACTTCGTTATTGTTAAAGAATTATCAATATTGAACATAACGGTATTTAGTAAATACCGTTGTTATTTGATGGTTTCCTCCAAGAGCCCGAAGCGCAAATGATGCTGAATAGTTGTATAAAGTGGTTTTCTGGATCGCAGAACACACATCTGAAGTCCGTCCACCTTTATACGTGTCATATGGCACAAAAATATATACAACTTTTCAACAATATTTTTCAAAAAAGTTTTTCGGTTTACATTGGACCTCTATTTTCTAATCGAAAAAAATTCAATTTTGCGAAATCGAAGTTTTATTTGACATTTGAACTCAGCGCGGTCGAAAACACACCCATACCAAGGTTTAGCTCTATTGGCCAAGTTTTATGAAGTTAGAGTAGTGGGGGTAATTGAGACAGGATCCCTGTTGTGTTTCCTTTTGGATTTTCTGAACGTCGGTGCAATAAACAAATAACAAATTAGCGCGTCAACCACCAATCTCAAACATCATTCAGAGCATTTGAATACAGTCTACTTAGGTGATTCGTGAACGCTCACCAGCTCAAGCCGCTCTACCAAGTAAAAAGCGCTAACACAGAAATAATACTAGTTGTTGACAACGTTAATACTGCTAGATACAGTAATATTTTTCATTTTCATCAAAATAAAACTTCTAGTTTCAAAGATTTGCATTAACAAGCAATATGAGTATGCAACGAGGCTGCCGATAGTCAGTAGAACTGACTGCACTAATCCAGAATTTCTCTCATTATATACCTTTTGTCAACAGAAACATGCAAATTAGGTTGGATATATAGTATACAAAAACGATTGAAAACTAGAGAAGACTTGTCAGTCTTCCAAGACATGACATGCAGAAGACGAAAGTCTTCTGGATTTTTGAGCCCTGTCACAAGCCAGTTGTAGCACTGCTCGCTGTGCTCACAGAAATTTGAGAGCTCACTCTCGGGCGAAGCCCTCGTGCACTATAAAGTTGCCAAATAAGCCAGAAAATTTTTTATGGTGTTAATCCGAAATTGGAAATGCTTAAAATTTAAGCAACTGTAACCGCAAATAGAGATTAGACAACACACAACCAGTAGTCTGCAAAAAATAAGCATCCCGGATCCACAGCCTATTTTCTATTCCTTCGGCATGGACTTTGAGGTATGGCAGAAGGGTTGAACAGAGCATATTCTTTAGTATCTCCTCTAATCTATAAAACATAAAGCAGTGAATTGTTCACTGCTTCACTATTTCTTCTGGGAAATCTTGGCTGGTTCGGTAACTGTTACATGCGGGTAAGTGAATCAGTTACCTAGTTACTTGTGAGGGCTGTCAAACTGAGAACACAGCAGCTTCAAAGATTCCTCAGCCCTGTTTCTGAATCTTATTGGGAGTTACTTCAAATGCTTGAGCAGAATGTTTGGTGCCCGGGTCCTTGTTAAGAGGAAATAATCAGGAAATAATCGAGGTGATGCTTTGCTGCATTTTAATTTCCATTTTCATATTCTTCATACAGCGCTAAGATTGACACCACGTTCGGGCTTACGCAGCTTTTTGTTTCACCATGAATTAGGAGTTTCATGAAATATATTGAGGTTAGCTCTTGCAAACGGGTAAAATATATTCAGAACAGAAATGGTGATCTTTAAAGCGAAATTGCGCGGATGGCGATTAAACCTAAGCGAAGTAACCGTGGAACTTGAATTTCCACTTGATTTGAGTCGCCTGCAAATAATATGCGCCCGAAGAAAGTGTAACAGCTTATGTTTGGCGAACTATACCTATCTTGCGCATTAACAGTGTGCATTGCTTTGCTATTTGCTTTGTTTATTACGATTGGATTAAGTAAGGCTAAAATGTTTAAGCACTCATAAACCTATAGTGGTTACTTGAGAACGTAAGCTGCTTGATTATAGACTTCACTCATTAGAGAATCCACATTTTTTGCATAAATTCAAAAATTGCACAATGTTAGCGCAGCTGAACTTCAATTTTTTTCCTTAGAGCAGCATGAAACGTATCAGATGTAGAATATGAAGAAACAGATGTTTCTTAGAGTTGGAAAGCAGGAGTTAACAGGAAAACTTCTTAAATGAGAAACTTTCGAGACTGTAGTAACTTCTCATTAAATAAATTCAATAAGTTGAGGCGCGCAAGCCCTTTGCCGATGCATATTGGTGTAGCCAAAGAAAAGTATAGGTATGTGCTGTGAAAGCTCAGTGGTAAAATCAAGTCTTATTTGATGATTAATGGTTCGAATTCCCGTCACCACAAAGCCTTCACAAATCTCTTTAGCAAGAACCAATTAACTATTCGATAAATTTTGTATACCACTATGATTGAAAGTACAGGAGTCTGTGGTCTGGTGACATGTCTGATGTAGGGCTGGCCCCTTTCACAGATGTAGTTAACATTAGAGTTTCCACTTTTGCATTTGGGCTGTGAATCAGGAAATAAGTATCCGCACCCTATCCCCATATATAGCTTGGAGTTTACTCCAGAGGCAAATTTACCGTAGCCTCTAGCTTAATTTCTTTGGGAAATTTTCCACCACAGGAATTAAAAATAATAGATTATGATCTTAAACCTTTTCTTAAAACTGACTTCAGGGGCCGATGTTATAAAGCCTAACCCGGTTAAATCCCTTACCCGGGTTAGAAACCGGGTTATCAACCCTAACCCAATAGCATAAAAACGGGGTTAGCGAAATCTGGGTTTCGCTAGAGGTGTTAAGGTTAGGGTTAGAGTTAGGGCTAATGCTTAACCTAATGTTAAAATCGGGTTAAATCCAGCAAATCTCAACCCTCCTCAGTGAGGAGGCTTAGACGTTAACCCAGGGGCCGATATTATAAAAATGGAGTTAAGGCTAACCCGGGTTAAGCCCATTTTGGGGTTAACCCCGGAATTTTGGGGTTAGGTTAACCCTTGGGGTTAACCCTGTATTATAAAGCATTTTTAGGGTTAGGTTAAATTAACCCGGTTATCCCTAGAGTCAACCTCACTTTTAACCCCAATCAGCTCAAGGAATCAGCGGAGTCAGCTGTGAAGGATTTAACCGGGTAGGCGGGTAATGTTTGAGGTTAACCCCATTTCTAACCCCAACCTTCACTTTTCAGGCCTTTTCATAAAAACTGCAAATAATAAATTTGTAGTAAAAATGAAGTTTAAAACAGTCCACTACGAAGAAAAGCAATGTGAAAATGTGTTTTCATCGTCAAAAGTAAGTTTTCAAAAAATTTTCCATTAGTTTTTTATCCAAAACCTAATCCAGCTTAACTTCTAAACCTCCTCACTGAGGAGGGTTGAGATTTGCTTGATTTAACCTGGATTTTAACCCGGGTTTGAAACCCAGGTTTTGTTATAACATTGGGTTAAGGGTTAACCGCAATCTTAACCCTAGCCCCTCTAGCGAAACCCGGGTTTCGCTAACCCCGTTTTTATACTATTGGATTAGGGTTGATAACCCCGTTTCTAACCCGGGTAAGGGATTTAACCGGGTTAAATGGCTTTATAATATTGGCCCCAGATTAGATTTGAGTAAAAACTAATGGCAAACTTTTTGAAGACTTGTTTTTGAACGTGGAGGAAATGCATATTCCATATTGCTTTTCTTGGATTTGTGGATTTCGTGGATTTTTCTAAACTTCATTTTTACTACAAATTTATTATAGCCATTTTTATGAGATGGGCTTAAAAATGAAGATTATGGTTAGAAATGGGGTTAACCTAGAAAATAACAGGGTTAAATCCTTGCTAGCTGAATCCGCTGCTTGTTTGAACTAATTGGGTTAAAATCGGGGTTAACTCTGATGTTAACCGGGTTAAGTTAACCTAACCCCAAAAATATTTTATAATATTTGGTTAACCCAAAGTGTTAACCTAACCCTAGAAGTTCAGGGTTAACCCCAAAATGGCCTTAATCCGGGTTAGCGTTAACCCCATTTTTATAACATCGACCCCGGTTCGGAAGTTGAGCAGTGATACTCAGCAGCAAGCAAGTGGAGTTTTCGTCTTCGCCAACCATTAGCAATACGTAACTGAACGAAGTAC
>JASAND010022508.1:0-21168 GCA_030248195.1 Trissonchulus latispiculum | reverse complement strand
TAGCTTTGTTAGTAATTGTTTTGTTAATAAATTAATTTTGCAACTATTAATAACTGTAAAAATGGTTTTAGAATTTTTGCTTTTCTTATTATTTGGAAATCTAATTTTACAGTTTTTACGAGTTGTAAAATTTCGGATAAAAGCTCTGTAAAATCAGCAAAGTTTTTTTAATATTTTAATTCATTTTTACAGCACTGTTTCTTATTTTTCACACTTGTCACCGTGGAATATTCATTAAATTTCCCTCACCGCAAATTATAAACAACTGTTGTTTTTAGTAAGCTGTATCTTTGAAACTTCTGATTTTTTGAAGATGGAATATTTTGATCCTTCCAGCCAAAAAAATCTTAAAATATAGCTTTCTATTTGTTCCGAACCAAGATGAAATTTTGTTTTTAGCTATTTTTTCCAGTTGTTTTCACACACTGTTCATCACATCACAGGATGAGCCTCAAAAATTTAAATTTACTTGTAGAACACTTTACTATTAACGATAACTGTATATTTATACAAATTATAAATTAAAGCAATTTTAATAATATTAATGACATATAGTAAAATTTAATCGCCGCTGAAGTAGAATTTTATTTTTTTAATTAAACTTCACATTGTAATTTTTGTAGTATACAGTTCATAATTTATAATTTATAGGAACAAGTTAAGTTTACATAGTAAGTTTACATAATACATAGTAATTTACAATGGTAAAACTTTCTCCAAGTAAATTTAAATTTTTAAGAATCATCTTGTGATGTGCTGTCTGATGAACAGTGTTTGAAAACAACTGGAAAAAATAGCTAAAACCAAAATTTCATCTTGGTTCGGAACAAATAGAAAGCTATATTTTAAGATTTTTTGGCTGGAAGGATCAAAATATTCCATCTTCAAAAAATCAGAAGTTTCAAGGATACAGCCTTACTAAAAACAACTGTTGTTTATAATTTGCGGTGAGGGAAATTTAATGAATATTCAACGGTGACAAGTGTGAAAAATAAGAAACAGTGCTGTAAAAACGAATTAAAATATTAAAAACGCGTTGCTGAATTTACAAAACTTTTATCCGAAATTTTACAACTCGTAAAAACTGTAAAATTAGATTTCCAAATATTAAGAAAAGCAAAAATTCTAAAACCATTTTTACAGTTATTAATAGTTGCAAAATTAATTTATTAACAAAACAATTACTAACAAACTAATTAAAAATTAACAGTTTTTATACACTTTTTATACTTTTTAAACAGTGTTAAAAACAAGTGCAAAAATAGTTTCTTTTTAACATGCAAATTAACATTAATTAAACAATTAAATAATAACTAAAATTAACTTGTTGTTGTTTTGTTTGTTTTGTTTTGTTGTTTTCAGCATTTTACTTGCTACTTACCAACATTTCAACAGAGTTACTGCTTTGACCCTGTTAAATTTGCTGCATCATTTGGCTGGGTTTCATTCAGAGGGGGGGGGGGAAATATTATCGCTGAAAGGGGTGGAAAAATATCACGGGGGGAAAATATTATACCCTATAGGGGGGAAAAATATCACGGGGGGAAAAATATTATACGACACCGGACAGGGAATTTCTTAATGGCACAACTCTACATGCAAATCTCTAATAGTGTTAAAAAGTTCAAAAATTTATGATGGATTCTGAAAAGATTATAAGTAATCGTATGTCAGAGAAAGCAGCTACGGGTTACCCTTTGGTGACAAAAATACCTCTGACATTCGCAACTGCTCGGACTGCACTCCATCCACTACTCCCCAGGATTGACTAGGGTTCGTTTTCAGGTTGCCTTAAAATTAATGCAAGAAGCTTGACAGCATTTGTGACTAGCTTTTCTCTTTCATTCCCCTTTTCAACCACACTGTCTGTGTGTCAACTTGAAGATTAGAATTTCTGTTACCCATAAAAAAGGAAATTAATTACATGAACACAATCTGAACCAAAAACGTTCTCGTTCAGTTCAGGATGGCCAGCGAAAAAAGTGAAGTGCTTGGATAACAAAATTAAGGATGTCCTAAAGTGAATCCGTGGAATTTATTTTAAGTGAACACAAACAAATGTTTCTGATGCCGATTATAGCGCTAAAAAATTTGTATAATTTAATGCAAAAGACAATTCCATTCAAGTCCTTAATGACTGCAAGTTAGACATGTTTAAACATAATTTAATATTTTCTTATGACAGAGCTTAAAACCTGGAAAGATTGAAGTGAAAGAAGGTAAATTTGCATTACCTTCATTTTGCAGAATGGCAATTTTTAGAGCTTTCACTTTGCAGAATTTTAAGTTTTGGAACTTTCATTCTGCAGAATCTTGGTTAATTTTTTCGAAAATTTAGACTCTGTTTTATTAATTTTGCATAGATCAATTCGACTTCAATTTGAAGATCATTATTAAGATTATCATCGATCGTGTGTAGCACCGCAGCTTACCACATTATGGCGACGAGGGTGATTTATCCGACACCAGTAACCTAACTTTTGGACGAGCTATTTTTGTGCACACCGGAATGAGTATCGACCCTCGTACGTCTTCATCAACGGTATACTAGAAATAACGACGTGCCAAACCTGAACCTGAAATTGCGTCACACCGGCGACCGACAATTTCAAACCTAATCTGGCAGACCACCAGATTTTGTGATTCAGCGAGGGAAAGTCTGGGTTAAAAACCTTATTCTTGACCGAACTCACAACTCAAACCGACATTGCAAGCGGACAATGCCAAAGGAGAACAAACTTAGCGATCTATTCTTGTGTTGTGCATGAAACTGCCAAAAACCGACTACTGTCAAAAAGTAATAACCTTCTTTCACTTTGCAGAAATTCTGCAAACTGAAATTCTGCAAAAGAGCTACCCCCCTCCCACCAAACGGGAGAACATTCGCGTATTGCGGGCGGAGCACCGTCACGCAATGCAGTGAAGAGAAGCCCTCTAGTGGCTTTCTCTTCTTCTTATATATAGTGCAATTATACACTCTTGGTAAAAGTGAATCGAAGAAAAGGTCAAACGTCACTTCCTCTCGGAACAGGCAGGGCCTGAAACGTGTGCACCACAGGTATGAAACTGAAACTTAAACAGGAACTATTTTGGGAGAAGACCTGGAACTGGATAGTTCAATATTGCACATCCATGTCCACGCATTTGAAGCAGCTATGGTTAGCTTGGTCGGGTTGGATATAAAAGCTGGGTTGTTGTTGTTGTTGTTGTGTTAAAAGGGATCCCGTTTTATGGTTCAGCACTATAAAGCCAATAAATTTTAACCAAAAAAAATTAATGTTTCACATTCAATTTAGGACTAGTAAACAGTATAATTAAACTGAAGTTTCTGAAGCTTTCGTTCAACTACAGTGAAGTATTTCCCGTATCAGACTGCCAACAAAAAAGATTAAGAGGATTCCACGGATTCCACTATTTATGAGTACTGAACAAAAACCAATCTAAATCTTTGAATGATTAAAAGGGTAAATTTATTTGCGCCATTAAAAGTGGAAATTTCCTACTTAGTTGCCACATTTCAGAAGAAAACAGCTGATTAGAAGGATGCGAATAGACGGAATACTTAAAATCTGAAAAATGGAAAAGATAAACAGGACGTATGCACTTAAGAATTATGACAGACACAATAAAATAATGCATAGAAAGTTTGCATAGAAAGACTAATGCATAGAAATCACACAATTTGATTGTTGGTGCCTACATTGGCGATCTGATGTCTCCGTCATAATGTTGACAAAAATGAAACTTACAGAAGCAAAAAATGGTAGGGGAGCACCTATAGTGTCAAATAATTGTACTATCAAAATATCCTAGCCTAATGGCGAGGGAGAGCTGATTCAGGCACAGAACAATTTCATGGAACCCAGCAAACTTCATAGTCTCTGACTTTGAAAAATTTCTCGGTTGGAGTCCAAAAGACCGGCAGCTCTTTTGATAAAGAATACTGGCTATTGAATAAGCCACCTGAACTTTTTTCCAATAGTTCCGCTTAGGCCAATAAATTTGGTGATGCCGTTCAAACTCAAAAGTTGCAATTGAAAAAGTTAAAAATTCAAAAAGTATTTGAAAAATGAGCACTTCCTTCTTCTATTGCCACGGATGAGCTAGACTCTATCAGTTTTTTCTTTCATAAAGATTAGCTTGTAGACGGGCGGAGGGACTTGCATTTCCGGTCACACATAACATTTAGCGCGATTTTTAACGAGCAAGATAGCAACCAGCTGGTATATGGTTACCTGTTGCTAGCCGTACTGGCCAAGGGGAATCTCCGTGGGGTAGGCATTTTGTGCGTCTTCGGAAAATTCCAAGAGTGTTGGATCTGATGTGTAGAAATTTGTGCTCTTTTTTTCAATTGCACACACCAGATGTGCATAAAATTTAATGACTCGATGAGTATTGAGTACTTCCCTCCCAGTTACTGAGATGCTCAATCCCTCAACCCCGCTTGCCCAGCTATGTGAGTGGCGTGTGTGCCATAAAGAAAGTTTCATCGGAAATATCCCACCTCCACCTCCTGAGAAATGAGGTCAACGTCACAAATATGTGCGAGGAACAGAAAATACAGGCTTAATTTGAATTTAAAAGTCTTGCAATGCTTAATGTTTCTGCGGCAGTTAGTGAAAATGCTTCCAAATGTTTCAGCGAGTACGAGAAATCTGTGCTGAAAATATGCTGAAAATCGATAAAAGCTAAAATTTTAACTCTACCTACCTGTTGCTAAAAAAGTAACTTACTAATGCGAATTGTTTCATGCCTGCAGGACTAATTAGAAATTGACTCCAGGCATGTTTCATGCCAAGCTAGTTGAGGGACTAATTGTGCCCGTTCTAATTTTTTTGCACTACACTTGGTCAGTTAGGGACCATCGCGACATTTCAGCAGCTCCGAATTTTTTTCGGATATTGTCGATTCAAAAAAATCACAAGATTAGGTGGAATGTGGATTGTGCGTTTGTTCAGGAAATTGACAAGAATGACGCTTAATTAGGAAGAACGACAGAAAGGCAGACTAGCGATTTGGAAAAGTAAGTTGACAGAAAGTCGGCTTAATGAGGCGAACAAAATAGGCATAAACTGAGAAATTGAAATAGAAAAGTGATTTCAGAAAAGAATTTTGAGAAACAAAGCTTCAAGCTTTCTATGAATTCCCGCCCAAATTTTCCCTTTACCCGAGGCGCACCCGGTTTACCCATCACCGTCACATGTATGGGAAAACTTTTATGTAAGTGTGAGCAACTCAGGACCTAAGCTGGTGGAAAATTTGTATTGACTGATCAATAATAAAGGGAAAAGTGTAAGAGTTCTTCTCCCAAAAAGGCGTATAATTTTTCACAGCTTCTTTGATCCCCTCCCTCTGCTGGGCATCTCTTTTTCTTGCAGACCCAGAGTTAAGCAGTACAGACATAAAGATGAACTTAGGAGGATTTACGGCTAAATTCAATCAAAAATTATTTATACACAATTGGACTCCACTGGCGGCCAACCACGAGGGACTTATCATCTGTTAGTGGAAAAATACCAGATCAAAAAATCTAAGAATACACTTCAGATTCTGGCCTTCCTTCCTAGTTATACTACCCTTTTTACTTTGAATGGAGAATAAGTTAGCCCACAAACCGGTGGAGGAACTAAGAAACTATAAATCATTAGTTTAATTAGGGAGATGTCAACATTTTGGCTTTACATATGTGGCTAATATTTATTTACTAGGTAGTAGGTTTCGGTAAAAATCGGAAGGATATATGGTCTGGTCAGGGTTGACCTTATGTTGGATACTTTCCTCATTCCTGTTTACAGGTTGGCCGTTTCATTACTTTCAAATATGAATTTGAAGATGAGAATTTGAAAATCAAATTCAAAATATGTAGATTGTTTTAGATACTACATAATAATATTATGCATTTATATTAAAACATAACAATAAAAGTGTTCACACAACTGCTATCTTAAAGAAGCGGTTGTCTTTGGACTAGGTTCAGGTTAATGAGAAGCTCATGCAAGAATATCCATGGCGTGTTGAAATTTCATTGTATCAATAGCACAAAACTGAATTGTGAAATCCTGCTCCTGTTTATATTAAATTCCATTCAATGGACATTTTTCTTTATTCTCATAATACGATTAGATAATTACGTAAGGAAACAGAAAGAAAGTTGTGTGGAATTTTTCCTACAGAATGAGTTCTTTCTGAAGATTTTCATCCGCAAAGATGTGCTAACTCGGCTCGAAACAAAAATTGGTACCATTTTCTGAAAACAGAAAGCAATCCTGGTAAAATGCAAGTGGTAGATTTCCCAGTAGTACACTGGAAAGCTACATTACATGTATAGTTGGCAAAACTCATCAACTCATATGAATACCTTTTAAATTACGTTAAGCTTGGAATGACCTAGAGCTAACTGTGCTACACATGGGTATATATTGCACTTATAAATTGCTACGATAGAAGTGATCCACATCGTGTGCGGAGAATTGCTTAGTTGGAAATGGCCTAAGCGAGAAAATTAGAAGCCGGTAATTCAAAATTTGACTTTACCGAGATAAGTCAAATACACATTCTTTATTTATTTAATCGACGAGCTGCATAACCGAGAATTGCTTAATCGAGAATTGCTTAACCGAGAAAAGTGCACTTACCCTTGTAGAAGCAAATTTGGTAAACGATATTTGGTTTAGTTTTAAAAGCGATTTTTAGCAATTTTGTAGTTTTTGAGAAAAGTAACGATTTTTTAAATAATATTCTTCGGATGGTTTTAGCAACAAATGATAATTTCATTCAAGTGACAGATTCAGGCGATTCCGGAAAGTTTTTGAAAAGTTTAGTCATAAAACCGATTTTTTGGCCAATTTTTTAAATTTTTTTCCACCTTGCAGCAATTTTCTTACCAATTGTGGGAACAATTTCCGAACACCTGGTGGACGGCATCACCGAGGGGGAATTTCTCCCCCCCCCCTCTTGTCCACCTGTGGCTGGCCTCTGTCAATCCTTCCACATACGTGTTGTGGTTCGAATTTGGTAAACCTAAACAATTTGGGCTGTGAAAAGATGAGGTAGTAAATATTTCCAGCATTCTAACTGAGTCTATTAAAAATTTGTAGATTGTTTCAGTTTTATTGTGAGCGATTGACAGCTTTGACATGAGATTCTAATTTTCTTGCTCTATTCTAAATCTACAACTCAGATCTAGAGAAAAACTGGACGTAAAATCTCGTGATTCTTTCGATAAGAATGTTGTGGAGGAGAAACTAACAAAATTGGTTTCTTGTTAGCCCTTTTCAAATTTAGTCAAGTTAAATGGAAGTGTGCTACGATAGCGCGATTTAAGCTTTCTTGAAGTAACGTTAAAAAGATTTGTTCAAAATCCATATGTTTGGACAGGTACAGAAGACAGGCTAAAAATTGAGCAAATTGGACAAGAGCGCTTGGGGAATGTAAAAGATTTAAAGTTTTGAACCAAAAAGATGAGCGTTCAAAATTAGAGCTGCTCATCACAAAACCAGCACTGTGAGGGGTGGGGCGGATATTTTTCCTGAAAATTAGGTTGGAAAGCCCAAAGGAGTGTGTAGGTTAATTGCTTCGTGTAGTTCAATACTTATAGCTAAGATTCCTATGTACACATCACGGACCACGCTCATGCACGATACACACATTTAGAGTTGGTCGCTTTTGGTTCTTCTTTATTATGAACGACCATTGAAAAGCTGGAATGTACAAGCCTATTTTATATTATAGCTCCCTTCTGCGAACATTACAGACGTCCCGTCAACACCTAGACAGGCCTGGTTTGGCTTGGAAACTCTTCCATGAAATGAAAGAAAGACTTAAACATGAAGAACAGCCAAATTACTTCAAAATTTTCAGCAGGAGACATCTTTCCGTTGACAGAAGTATATAAGAAATTTGGTCTTTATAATGTTTCAATAAACAAAGAAAATGAATGGCATTCTCCTGCCTAAGAAGTCACTTTTGACAGAATTTAGACGGATATGTAAAAGAAAAAAATGAAAGTAACTATGATGTGTAAAATGAAAGTAAATCTTTTCGGTAGGGTTAAGTTTTGTTTAATTGGATCGTTTTACCCTTTAGTTGCTACCAGTACTTAGCAACTGCGATTTTTTTATTGGAGCTAAGAACTAGAATTCTCGAAATCGTCATCTCTGAACATGACCGGCTAGAACAATTCAATTATCTTTATGCAAAATTATTCAAAATACTCAAAATTCAAAATTAATTCAGAATGATATAGCCCAGCACAACGCTACTTGTCCTGTGCTCGTGATTGTGCCCAAGTGTGAAGTGTGAAAGCTGCAGCAAGCTTTCATTTCAAAGCGTGTCTTTTCATTTGTTCTCTAATTACCAATAACGCATAATGCTGAAGGTAAAGAATTTCAATTTATAATCACAATACAAGATTATGGAAAAAGTTAATACTAGTTCACTAGTTAGTTAATTACAGCTAGTCAGTTAATCCAGTCAGTTAATCCAGTCAGTTAAATTAATCCAATCCAGCCAGTCAGACAGTTAATTTTTTGTTTATGTTTGTTTTTTTGTTTAGTTAATTAATTTAGTGGCAATCGTTGTAACTTTAGCTTATGCTGCTCCAACAAGAAAGCGAATGGAAAACTAATTTCAGATCAGATACCCTGGAAGAAACCTCTATGCCCCATATAATAACTTTTCACCAAAAACAGAAAAAAGATTATGGTTGTTCCCCTTGTTATAAATGCGAAGCGAGAAAATAATCAAAGGATGGCGATATTCGAACTCGTCGTGGTCGCAAACACCCTACCAAATTTTAGCAAGACTGGCCAAAGATAAAAGTTTTGATAGAGGGAAAGTATTGGTAAAAAATTCTAAATCCACTAGAGAGCATGAAAATAAATGAAAACAACAACTTTTAATATGAAAATTTTCAGCGCAGAAATAACAGTAGCTATACGTAGATCTCATTTAGATGTTAACTGAAAGTCTGGCCAACTGAGTTGGACTCAGTGAGGGATTTCTCATTATCATTTGATAAAATCTTGAGGTCGGATTACTCAAGAGCACGTGAGGATCATCTAATTCCACCATCTGAAATATTCAATAATTCAGTCCTACTTAATAGGTATAAATTTCGATGACTGACTGATCAGCCAAAAAAATAAAAGCGTTTTCTATAACATCCAGCTTAGGAAAATGTCGTCAGTGTTGTATACTATATTTCATTCGACAGACGTCGGTGGACTCATGTTGATGAAGAGGTGGGGGTCACCTTTACATAAATTTGCCATAGTGCAGGCAATTGGTCAATCAGATGCGTTTCCGTTCAAATGCATAAACATATGGCTAACAGTGTTAAACGTGATCCCCGAGATTTCGGCCTTAATCACAGCCTCACAGCTCAATTATACACTAAAGTCTGACACAAAAATGTGTGTACAAAATCTGTAAGACCTCCAGTGAACTTAATATAAGTCGTAACCACATAAAACCATATATTTTCGGAATCCTTGCAGCGAAACGAACATTTTTATGAAATTTAAAATTTTTTAAAATTTCAAAAATTTTAAAATATCGGTTTATCGGGGAATTTTTTCGGACCATTCAAGCTGCCCGTCCGAAGACGCATCGATTGACACAAGAACGAAAAAAAATTGGTTGAGAAATAAGCATTTTATTCCAAAATTTGGTTTTTCCATTTCCTTTGATGTTTGCCGCTTTTTGCAACTTTGACTGGTTATTACTCGCGACTCGCTCAACGAAAAATTTTTTCGATTAGATATTCAGGACCGCCTAGGCGCCCGCTTTCACCTGATATCTGTGATTTTTCAAATTTTTAAAGTCGAGTTTTTTGAAAAATACCACTTTTTGACCAAAAATTTCGGCAAAGCAGATTTAACAAAAGTGAGTAAAAATAACATAATCATAAAATTTAAGCTGAGCTGAATTCAACGATATAAAGCTTTGGTTGCTACGACTTATATTGCGCCAGCAATGAATTTTTAAACAATATTCGTAATTATGCAAATGCAAATTTGACATCCTAATTTGCATATTTTCTACTCGTCTCACATTAGTCTTATTCCTAAATCAGTTACGAGCTTGTTTCTTGCCTACAACGGCGGCCCGTTTTTGGATTTCGTAGCCTAGTGACACCGTTTTCCCTGCTTCCATGCCCTCTGAAGGTGACTCTGCTGCCTCCGCGCCCGCGGAAAAACAGCCATCCCGAGCGTCTCGCGGGTCCTCATCCTCTTCGGCTTCTGAAGTTCGTCGTCGACGGAAACGAAGGTACAGTTCCTCCTCTTCGTCTGCGGCCCTTTCTTCCGAGGACAGCGCCACTCCTGCGCCATCCACAAAGGTAACTTTCAAGAAGCAGGACCTCCAGTATCAGACCAACTACGATCAACTTCGTTTTCTATCTGGTATAAAGTCTGACCTTAAGTCTGCTGCTAAAATTGTCAAGAAGTACAAAAAGCGGGGATCTAAACTGCCTAAGGCCTTACGTAAATTAACCTCTGTGCTTCAGAAACTCGATGAACAGCATAAGCATGTCGTTTTAAATGACTCTGTGGGTTATAAAGCTGCTGCCGTTCTGTCCAAGTCTAAACAGCTCAATCTCTCTGCCACGGAGAGTTTTGTTTTGGGTTTAAGTGCTCTTACTAGCACTTCCAAGGGTCCCTCACAGCCCTTTTCAGCGGGCCGAGGGGCCTTTCCCCGAGCCTCTCGGCCGCTCAATCAGGGTTCACGAAGATGGGGCTCCAGCGATGTCTGCTACCTCTGCAAAAAGCCCGGGCACTTTGTCCGAAACTGCCCTCATAACTCCTTCAAGCTTGGCCCATCAACTTCAACTTAATTTCCCTCAGCTTGCCAGTGGTCACCATTCCCAATTAGCAGGTGATTCTTTTTTTAAAGCTATACTTACTAAGCAAACGGCACTGTCTAATTTGGGAGGGGAGGCTCAAAGAGCATTGTTCGTATTGGAGTACCATCACAATTCATCCTCTGCTCCGATCTTATGTCGAATTTGGCTACATAGTTCCTATTATTGGTAACCCCCTCGTTTTAGGAAAACCAATAATCAAAGTGCTTTAGCTCATAAAGATTTTGTTTCGTCAGAACTGCTGAACCTTTTGCATTTCAAGTTTCTCGAACCCTGTGATCCTAATAGCCTTCATTGCTGCAATCCTTTGTCAGCTCAGTTTAGTTCTAATAAGCTGCGTTTCATATTAGATTGTTCGTCTTTGAACCATTGGGTTGCCAAATTTAAATTTAAGCTTGAAAATATTGTTACTGCTTTAGCTTAATTGTTTCATAGCCAAACTTGATTTGAAATCTGGATACTACCACGTTGATATCCACCCCATTAATCAGAAATATTTAGGTTTGGCTTGGGACTTTGGAGCAGGTACGCAGTTTTTTCAGTTTACAGTTTTGCCTTTTGGAATCTCGTCCGCCCCGTATCTTTTTAATAAACTGTTGCGTCCATGGGTAGAATACTGGCGCTCGGTTGGCATCACTGTAATATTCTTTTTTGACGATTGTTTAATTTTTGGGGACACCGAAGAAAAGCTGCAGAATGACATTTTTACTGTAGTTCGAGATCTTCATTTAGCAGGATGGGTTATTAATGTTTCAAAATCTATTTTGAAACCTGTTCGTAAACTCGAATTTCTTGGTTTTGAGTTCGATAGTTATGCAAATTGTATTTCAATTCCACGTAGGAAGCTTGACATTCTGTTTTCTGATTTATCGCAGCTGTTATCCATGAAAACGGTAACTCCTCGCATGGTTTTGCGTGTAGCTGGGCGTTTAATGGCTTGTTTACCTGTTATAGGTGACGTTGTTTTACTCCGCAGCAGATCGCTTTATGGTATTGTTGGCACCTGTGCCGACTGGGATGCTGCTGTCGTTCTGGACGAAGCGGCACTGGCGGATGTTTCTTTTTGGAAACAGAATGTGGTGGCTTTGTCTGTGCGAAATCTGGTGTCGTACCCTACTTTGCCTATTTGGCAAGTCTCGTCAGATGCTAGTGATCTTGGCGGAGCGGCTGTCTTGTTCAAAGGTGATTCCATTTGGAAGGTGGCACACTATCCATGGGATAGTCAGACAGCTTTGGGCTGGGCACTTTCCAGTTCTACGGAAAAGGACACCCTATTTTCCTCTGTTGCTGCGCAGCGATGCGGTCCGTTTTGGTCGCTGTCGTTATTTTGTGTTACAAAATGGTCAGCGATTTGTGTCTAGCGGTTCCCAGCGACGTGGGATTTTTGGAAATCAGAACTTTCCTTTGAAGCTGCTTTGCCTGTTTTTTGAAAAATAATTTTGTATTTGTCATTTTGTTTTTTGGTGCTTGTTTTGTTCATCTTTGTATTACAGTTATCTGTTTTCCTTTCAATTCTTTGTCTGAAAATTTAGCAATAGCCATAATTGAGATTATCTCGTAGGATACCGTAGAGATAATCGTAATTATGCAAATGCAAATTTGACATCCTAATTTGCATATTTTCTTCTCGTCTCACATTAGTCTTATTCCTAAATCAGTTACGAGCTTGTTTCTTGCCTACAACGGCGGCCCGTTTTTGGATTTCGTAGCCTAGTGACACCGTTTGCCCCCCTCCCTCCCTCCCTAGATTTTACATTCAATTTTTATTTTAGAGCTAATCTTCGCATCCCAATGGTTCCAAGATTGTCTATCGACGAATCTAGTTCGTGACCAGATCTTTCAGTTCGCGGTAGCCATGTGCTGCTCCCTAGCCACAAATATTCTCAAAAGTTATCTGAACGTGATCCGCCTTTTTTGTCAGTGGCATCCCTCTCCATGCCGGATTATTTTTACTTGCTCGAAAGGATACAGTCAGTGCTTCAACTCTCCAGATTGCATATTCAGCTTTAGTTTTTGTAAATCAGTTTTTAGGCTATGGAGACTCTCTGTCACAAGATCGTGTGTTACAGAGGCTCTTGTCTGGCCTTAAGCGCGTACTTGCCAAACCTGTGCTTAAGAAATCTGTTTTTACCCCGGATCAATTTCACAGTATACTTCTCAAATCTTCCTCCCACAGTGACTCTCTCGCGCGGCGCCGGACCGATACCATGTTCTGTTTGGGCTTTATAGCCATGTGTCGAGCTAGTGAGCTCCTTGCCCTCACCATTTCTGATCTTGAAATCCAGTCGGCCTTCATTAAGGTACATATCCGGTCTAGTAAGACGGATCAACTGCGAAATGGTAGCTTTACTGTTATTGCTGCAACTGGTGACACCGTTTGTCCTGTCCACGTCATTCGTGGATATTTAAGCTTACTGCTCAGCTTCTCCAACGTTACGTCAGCGTCACCTCTTCTGCAGTCACTGACCTACTCGAAACGTCTGAAGATATTTCTCCCTACCGGCAAAGCCATTTCTTATGATGTTCTTCGAAAATCCATCAAACAGTGTGCTGCTGACGAGGGTTTAGACCCTGCCCTGTATTCCACCCACAGCTTACGAGCCAGCGGGGCAACGTCCGCTGCTCGTAAGAAGATCAATCATCGATTGCTGCAGCTCCAGGGGCGATGGAAAACCTCTGACTCTATGAATGGATATATTGATGACTCTTTAGAGGATCGCTGTGAAACCGCTAGATTAATATTATCTTAACTGCATTGATACTAATCTGTCTGTGCGCCGTTGAATTAGGCAAACATCTATTAAAGCTCACTCACTCACTCACTCTCTGTTTTCCTGTCAATTCTTTGTCTGAAAATTTAGCAATAGCCATAATTGAGATTATCTCGTAGGATACCGTAGAGATAACCCTTATTTCAGCTGGTTTTGCTAGTTTACACTGCTTCAGTCAAATCATGGCGGCAACATCAAAGAGAGCCTCAAAACAAGCTGAAATAAGGGATATTCTTTAAAAATTCATTCCTGGCGCAATATAAGTCGTAGCAACAAAAGCTTTATATCGTTAGATTCAGCTCAGCTTGAATTTTATGATTCTGCTCTTTTTACTCACTTTTGTTAAATCTGCTTTGCCGAGATTTTTGGTCAAAAAGTGGTATTTTTCAAAAAACTCGACTTTCAAAATTTGAAAAACCACATAGATCAGGTGAAAGCGGGCGCCTAGGCGGTCCTGAAAATCTAATCGAAAAAATTTTTCGTTGAGCGAGTCGCGAGTAATAACCAGTCAAAGTTGCAAAAAGCGGCAAACATCAAAGGAAATGGAAAAACGAAATGTTGGAATAAAATGCTTATTTCTCAACCGATTTTTTTCGTTCTTGTGTCAATCGATGCGTCTTCGGACGGGCAAATTTTTTGGAACGAATGAGCTGAATAGCTTGAATGGTCCGAAAAAATTCCCCGATAAACCGATATTTTAAAATTTTTGAAATTTTAGAAAATTTTAAATTTTATAAAAATGTTCGTTTCGCTGCAAGGATTCCGAAAATATATGGTTTTATGGGGTTACGACGTATATTTAGCTCACTGGAGGCCTTACAGATTTTGTACACACATTTTTGTGTCAGACTTTAGGAAGGGTGCGGTACCGTACTCTTCATATTATTTACTCTTGATTTTAAGTATAATAAATGTACGCGTTACCGTTACTACTTACTATATCACAAAGTTTCGGGATCATGTTGAAGCACTCAAGCTTCGAAAACGGTGCAACAAAAGTAGAGCCTATCAGATTATATTGGATAAGCTCTGAACAGTATTTTAAATCTACATTACTTTTCCATCATCGAGGAACAAGACTTTGTCAACATCAGCCAGGGATTCCACTCCATGTGTGATAATGAGAACAGTGGCGTCCTTGAATGTGTCTCTGAGACAGTCATGAATTAAAGATGTTGTCCATGAATCAACGTTCGCTGTGGCTTCATCCATGAGAATTATCTAAACACAAGAAACTGGAAGAAAGAAATGATCCACTACGTACTGGAAGTGATATGATAAGTTTAGACTTTGAATTCTGTTATCTGATTCTACCTATAAATTGATTGGGGTGGGTAGCAGAGCAGTTGATACGTGTACAGCTTTGGAAGAACCAGATGGCGCCTCGATGAACCTTGCAGATTAAATGGAGGGGGCATCAGCCGGCAAGTCGTGGGGTAGGGTAATGCGCAGGGTTTAAAATTGGTTTTAAATGCATTTTATTCTACTTGTTGTAAATTACGTAGGGTAGGGCACTTTACTGATTCAGGATCAGGAGTAAGTGGGGGTCGCCAAATTTCGACCATCTCCGATTTTCCTTATTTTCACATATTTTGTACTTCCCATGGGTCAGCATTCAGCAAAACAAAGAACTTTCGTTTGCTGCAAAACTTTTCCTATCATTCAGAATAGTCCTTCAAATTTCACACCAACTCTCGACATGTGTTAAACATAGGAAACCAAAAGTTAAAAAAATTTCGCTGCGACCAAAAGTTTGAACGCTGTGCAAGAGCAAATGAGCTATAACTTGGCATTATGTTAATCTGTGGGGCGTTTCGCAAAGGGCTCATAGCGCTAAGAGCTCCTAAATTTACTACTTATGAGTAAAGCTAGGAGAATGGTGTTTCACGAAGAGCTTTAAACTAGTAAGAGACCTCCTAAATCGGCTCTTATAATTAGGAGCCCAAAATCGGGCTCATAACGCACTCTCATGAGTCTCATGTGCTAATTATTCAAGTATTTAGCTAAGATAACGGTGCACTGGCTAGACTTGTAACGTGTTAATAACAACTATATGAGGTGTTTTTGCGTTATCTCAGCGATTTTCTAGAAATTTTCAAACTTGGTTTTTGCACAATTTTGACTTACAACAATGTCAGCAAAGAAATGTTTCGTCATGGCCTGAACTAACCATCTACGCACAGGCTTCCAGTATGGATATTAACACAGTACATGATGTGTTGAGCTTAAGAGCTGCTTATAATACAAGACTTACGCTACAAAGTTTACTTGCAAAACTCAACAATGACTGAAATGTCCAAGCATCGACTTATATATTGTCTGAATGCTGACGTGGGCCAATCAGCTTACATTCTAGAGTAAATTAGTTTTGCTGTTAGTAGCTGATTGGTCCACGTCGACTTAACTTTATCAGGTATGTTCAGAATGTTTCATACACATGGCGTGTTCAGATCAGCAGATACATCATCACCCCTTCTTTAAGATGCTGGGGTATAGCGAGTCGGTGGTACCCCTTTCGTCGCCCGGTTCGAACGACGGGGTGACTGCAGATGGGTACTGAAGCTTGTGTAGGCATCCTCGGCTTCAACCCCGGGTGAAAAATGTCTGCGCATTTTCCTGGCATTCCAAACTTGACCATCGGAAAGTTCATAAGTATAGTTCCCCAAAACCTTGGATACCACCAACGGTTCATACCAGGGCGACTGTCCTTTGAGGCATGCTGCTCTTCTTACCTTCACCTCGTCACCCATCTTGTATGGTCCCCTGTTCCTTTGAAACCGATTGTGGTACGATCCCGCCAGCTCCGATTTCTTTGCCGACGGTTCGATGATACCTTGGGACGTGTCAGTATGTTTAGTGGGCTGGAAAGGTAGTCGAATAGCCAGGCCAAAGAATTTCTCCGCTGGGCTATCACTGTTTGCCGTGGGTGCGATAGCCCTGTAGCTGAGAAGCAGGTCTCGTATGGCATCCGACCATCGTTGGCCAGGCTGCATGGCCTGGGCTCGACGCTTCAGGTAGCGGTTGAAGACTTCCACTTGCCCATTGGTTTGTGGGTTGTAGACGGGAGACTTAACGTGTTTGATTCCCTGCGCCAAGAGAAACCGTGAGAATTCTTGGCACCGGAATTGGGGACCGTTGTCGGTAAGGATGGACGTTGGGCTCCCATATCTGGAAAATATTTCTTCTAACCATTTTATTATTTTGTTTGCAGTGATGTTCTCGGTGAGGAGCACCTCTGGATAGCTAGAATGATGATCCAAAAGAACTACAATGAATCTTTCATTTTCCGGAGCGGTGTGAAATGGACCGGCGATGTCTATGGCAACCCTGCTCCAGGCTTCCTTAGGAGGGGCAGGTTTGTCTTGAGACATGGCGCAGGTGGACAGGACTTATCACTCGCTTGGCAGGCCGTACAGTATCGCACAAATCTTTCGATACTTCCGTTGAAGTTTGGCCACCAATAAGCTTCTCTGATTTTCCGCTTCATCCTGACAATCCCTGGGTGTCCTTTATGCGCCATTGACAGGATGGTTCTGATCATCGTTTCAGGAACAATGATCCGATCATCGCATCGTGTGAGGTATCCATCGGCATCGATGAGTTCATGCCTCAAACCATAGAACGGCAGTGCTTCAGGCAACCAACTGGACTTGTCTGGCCAGCCAGTGCGGATGTAGGATCTGAAGAGCATCTGAAGAGCTGGATCATTGATGGTTGCTTCTTTGATGCTGTCCAATGAGATACCACTGGCCTGTAGTTGTATGACAAGTAACGTTGGGGAATGGTTTTCGATTGCTTCTGTCTTCGCTGGGAGAGGCATTCGAGACAAAGCGTCCGCAACTTCGTTTAGGGAACCTTTGCGATATTCCACGCTGTAGTCAAAAGCTGCCAACCGATCGAACCATCTGTGGAACTTGTTCGCCTTTTTACCAGTGCCAAATCGACTGAGTAGGGCTTTGAGCGCAGCATGGTCGGTTCTTAGAGTGAACTTGCGCCCAAGTAGATACTTTTCGAAGTACTCACACGCCCAGACGCAGGCGTAGGCTTCAAGGTCCGTTGCGGCGTACCGTCGTTCATGTGGTTGCAGCGTGTGGGAGGCGAACGCTATCGGCACTTCACGTTCATCCTGTATTTGTGATAATACAGCTCCAAGGCCCACTTCTGACGCATCGGTAGTTACGTAAGTCGGAGCATTCGGGTCAAAGATGCCCACGGATACGACCTCGGACAGTTGATTTTTGACCGCTTGAAATGCTTCTGCACATTCGTTTGACCAAATGAATGGCGTATTCTTCCTTGTCAGTGCACGCAGTGGTTCAAGGGTTGTTGCCAGGTTTGGCAAGAGGTTCTGATAATAGTTGATCATACCTAGGACCCGCCGAAGTCCTGACAAATCAGCGGAGCATCTTTGAGCGGCTGCACACGCTTAGGGTCGGGCTTGATTCCATTGATGCCAATCATCAGGCCAAGCAGGGGTATCGTGTCCTGCTTAATGTACAAACACTTGGGTATGCTGAGTCGAAAGTTGTCTCTGTTGAGCGCTCGAAGCACTTGTAGTAGGTTGTCATCGTGTTCTTTATCTGTTCCGCCATAGATGACAATATCATCTATGTAGACGATGCAGCCAGGCAAACCGGCCAGGGTTTGAGTAACCCGGCGCTGAAACACTGACGCAGAATCTGTCAAACCCATTGGCAGCCTTTTGTATTGGTACAGACCACTTTGGGTGATAGTGGTGATCAGGGCACGGCTTTCGGGCGCCAGTTTGATGTTGAAGTAAGCCTTCTTGAGATCGAGTTTTGTGAAAACCTTGGCAGCCTGGAGTTCTAGGTACAGATTGGAGATGTTTGGAACGGGAAACTTATCTGGGATCACATGTTTGTTGAGCTCAGTTAGGTCCGTAGTGATTCTGACGTCCCCGTTTGGCTTGGGCACGGTCACCATACCATGGACCCAATCTTATTTCTCAACAGGCTCCCAAATATCCTGATCGACCATGGCTTGAATTTCTTGAACAACTGCTGGATGTCTGGCCAAAGGAACAGTTCGTAGTTTTGTGGCTCGTGGGCGCACTCCTTCCGCCAGTTGGACGACGTGCTCGTATCCAGGACATTCCCCCATCCCATCAGCTGTGAGGTTGGGAAATTGTTTGAGAAGTTCGTGAAAAGTTGCCGTAGGTGCGCGTTTCTCCATGAAGTTACCACTGACAGATCCAACGGTGAATGTAGTAGGATCTAGCTGAAGCTGTAGAGACTCCATTGCATCGAGGCCTAACACATGTTTGCAGCAGTCGGGCATCACGTACACGTTGAGTCGGCCAGAATTTCCGTTATACTCGAAGGTCGCTGTGAAAGTACCGAGACATCCTTCTACCGTTCTGGTGTCGAAGTTCTCAATCCGTTCTGTCACAGGGTCGAGTTGCAGGTGATAGAAATGTTGGTTGTAGATGCTTCTGGTCATTGTAGTGATATCGGCTCCAGAATCTACGGACATCTGCAGTGGAATTCCATTGGTTCCTGCGTATACCGTGGGGGTACAACGGAACCCGCGTTTGGTGTGCTCTTTGTGGGCTGCGTTGAGGCAAACCCGTCCAGCTATTTTGTGTGGTTTTACTGACGTTTTCCGCTTCTTATGGCAGCACCGTTCCTAGTGTCCGATGCTTTTACAAAAGCTGCACGCAGTTGATTTAGCTGGGCAGGCTTCTGTTTTGTATCGGTGTCCCTGTTTGCCGCAGCCATTGCAGACTGTTGTTGAGGTCGTCCTCGACCTGTCATGGATATTACGTTGACTGGACTTCTTGTTTAAGGCCATGACGGTATGCGGCTTTTGTAGATGATTGTTTGTATCCTGGGCAGTTTCAGAAGCTTGCATCATCTGGAATATGTGATTGAGGTTTGGTTCGGTTTCTTCAAGGAGTTTCAACCGAGTTGCTGTATGGTGGCAACCATTCACCAGTTGAATGGCCAGGAACTTATCCTCATGGTCTTCAAAGTCACAATCCGCGGCCATTGTGCGCAAGGAAGCAAGGAATTCTGCCGCTGTTTCTTCTGGGCCTTGGTGTCGTCTGAAGAAATCAACATGTGCGCGGACTTTGTTGATTGGCTTCTGGAATAAATCCTTGACAGCCTGAGCATACACGGCATACGGGGTCATGTTCTGGGTAAAGGCCAGGGGATGGGATGAGAAAATCCGGCACCCTTCAGTTCCCAGAAGAGAGAAAAGATAGTGGTTTTTGTCAGCATCCGTAAGCTTGTCGTCGTCTTTCCGGTTTCGGTCATTTAGGTAGAGGTAGTTCTCGAACAAGCCAAACCATAGCTTGAAGGAGGGTGCTGATGGTTCCCCGGGCCTGTCGAGGAATTTTTGTGGCGTCGGAAAGCTTGTGGACATCGCGTAGAGTAGGCTGATTTCGCAGCGCCAAAATGATGTGTTAAGCTTAAGAGCTGCTTATAATACAAGACTTACGCTACAAAGTTTACTTGCAAAACTCAACAATGACTGAAATGTCCAAGCATCGACTTATATATTGTCTGAATGCTGACGTGGGCCAATCAGCTTACATTCTAGAGTAAATTAGTTTTGCTGTTAGTAACTGATTGGTCCACGTCGACTTAACTTTATCAGGTATGTTCAGAATGTTTCATACACATGGCGTGTTCAGATCAGCAGATACATCAGTACATAAATAGAGTTTCAATTTGCATACTCACAATCCCTGCTGCTGTATGGGAGTAGATCACACTTTTGGTCACCGCGTTGGCGTTTTGCCTCAAAATACGCCATTTTCTCGAATTTTTGGATAATGGTCCATAAGTCGGGTGAAAATATTCCAACCAAATTCGGCCTGCCAATTTGCATATACGAAAAGATGATGTGTGCTAAGTTTCACTGCAATTGCTGATGAATTTAACGTGGATGCATGTCTCGTAGAGTTGGGCTGTTAAGAAATTTCCCGGCCTGGGCCCGGGCCTGCTCAACCGACCGCGCCGGGCCTCGGAGGCCCGGTGTACGCTCAATCGGCCCGGTGAAGGCCCGGGAAACAAAAAACAGTGTCAAACAATAGTTTGTGCTATTTATTACAACTTAGACAACTCCTGGAAGGAAGCTTCAATTCAACTTTCTAATGCAAAGAATTTTCAAAACTTTTGAAATTTGCACAACAAAAATTTGGCCGGGCCTCACCGGGCCCGACCGGTCCTGCCCAGCCAACAACCGGGCCCGGGCCGGTCCTGCCGAGCCAACAACAGGCCCGGGCCCGAGGCCCGATTCAAGACCCGGGCACAACTCTATGCCTCAGTACGATGACGTAGGCCAATAGTCAAAACTACTGCAGAGTCAAGAATGTACTATCTGCATATATCCGGCAGCAAACACGAAACTTAGGATCCCATGGACCCCTCTCATTAAAACTATGAAACTCTTTCGTCTTTACTGCGAAAGGTAAAATTTTCTGATTCCTGCCGGCACGAGTCAACTTTATGGATAAATAGGATACTTAATTGAAAATTATACCTAGTTATCCTAGTTTTTCAAGGAATT
>JASAND010022507.1:0-12744 GCA_030248195.1 Trissonchulus latispiculum | reverse complement strand
AAGTTACGTATTGCTCAAAGGCAATTTTAAATTATAATTGCACTAATAATGCAACAATAATTGCAAGACTGAAATTTTGTATTGTTTAGTTATTGGCACATCCATGAAACTTAGTTTACAACAAAAGCATAAAGAAAAACAAAAGCAAATCATATGTTTAAGCTCATTTATAATTCTTACATTTGGTTTCCATAGCCGTCACCCCCTCTTTAAACAAATCTGTACAAACCTTCTCTTCGTGTTTAAATTATTAGGTGAAATGTCACCAAAGAGAACAATTGTGTGGTGAACTGTCTCACAATCACATAGTATTTGTTTCTAATAGTCAGCGGGGTTCGGTATCACTTGACAAAACTCTAAACTGGCCCAACAATTATTATTTGACATAATTGCAAAACAAAATTTACACGACGTTACTTATCTACATCTACAAATTTACAAGACGTTATCGGATTGGGCTCATATTGGTATCATTTGAAAGCTCTTGATAGCGTTTTCTAAGTGTGGAATCTGTTCGCTAGCCACAAAGGTGTTAGTGGCCTGGTTTGGGAACTAAAGCTATAAAATCAAGCATCTACGTGGGACTGCATTTCACGAAAACCAAACACCATCCTCCTTTTCCATGCAAAGACGGGGCTAAGGGCAACTCAATATAGTCGTCCGTTATAGCAGTTGAACTGCTAAATATACAGCAGTTAAATTAGGTTAAAATATTGTGTTTAACTGTGTGAAACAAGCAAAAGTTGTGTGCAAAATATTTGTTGGCAGTTTAGGAGTGGAACCTTTCAGAAAGGTACTGCCGGCTACGCAGCGAAGGTATTGTCTGACTGTGAGCTGCCTTACTGTCTTCAGTTTAGTGCCTCCTCATCACTGGTCTAGGTTAATTTATGAATTCGAGTGCTGTATATATAATAACTAATTTCAGTCTTTCAAATAGGTAAATTCAGCTATTTGAAATGGCCATAACATAAACAGAAATGAGAGAACTATGTCACACGTTCACCTCCTGGTTTCACAATTAGAATTGTCTTAATATTTTTGTGAAGTCTGCCTACTCAATGCTCATATTGTCAAAGAAACAGCTCTTGTCACTTGTGAATTTGCATGCGTCAGGAAAATGAAGTGAGTCATAATTACATAGATTCTGGTTTAATTTTCGTCACTTATTTGATTAGTTATAACTTATTGCTGGTGTTTGCATGGTCGGAAGAGGGGACAAACGATTGGTCGGTCCTAAACTTTAAATGCGAAGTTGCCTCAAGAAAAATTACAGAACTTTATATTTTATTATTGCTGTGTTGCTCATTAAAGAGCAAGGCAGCTTGTACCTCAAAGTCATCAAAGTGTATAGATTGTCTAATTCTTTCATATCACGTAACCCCTACCCTTTTCTACTTGTTTACTCAAAGCACTAGTGTAAATGTTCCTTTCAACTTCTAGGACAAAGCAAATCGTATGTTTGAACGCATTTATGATTTACATTTAGTTTCCATAGCAGTCACCCTAAAAACAAATCTATAGAAACCTTCTTTAGTGTTTAAGTCTACTTTAAGTTTTAGTAAGAACCTTTAATACATACAAAGAGAACAATTGTGTGGCGACACAGTGTTATTGGTCTGTGCTTCTTATTATTATCCGTGTTCCCCCAGGATCTCGCGATTGGGAAGGGGTAGAATAGAAAGGTGATTGATACCTCATATTAAACCATTGTCTAGGCGGTTATATAGTGGCGACTCGGTACGACTCAGGGGTAAAGTACTAGATACGCTGATGTCTCTAATGGCAAAAAATGAAAGTTATCGGATTGGGCTCATATTGGTATCATTCGATTCGAAAGCTCTTGATAGCGTTTTTAAGTACATTTTAAGAAAAGTTTTGCGTATCGTGGCACGACTCGTAAAATATCGCAGTTTTTAATAAAACAAGTGTCACAAATCATGCTTTATATCACATCACTTGCACTCTGTAGGCTTGCCTAAACCGGCGAGCAAGAAATATCTGTTGGTTCCTGTGTAAAGTTTGCTGACTAACCAAACTTTGCGAGTGAGAAACTGTGCACAAGGAGAACGTCGAACCTGGAGGAGATGTAGTTCCAGTCGACCTATGCGAACCTCGCCAAAATTACCTAAGTGAATCTGACCGAACGGAGTTAAACAGCCGATGAAGAGCAAATACTCAAATAAAGATGAAACCCCTTTGCCGAAAAGTACACACTTAAAAATTCTATCCACCTACCCAAAATATCTCAGAAAAGCCCTACTTACCGAATACACAGCTAATACAAAAATCTAATCTAAAATGACACCCTAGAAGTCTAAAATATACCGCATTTACTTAAACAGAAATATGCTTGACACTGAGGAAGACTAAGCGTACAGAAAAAGAGAGAAAGAATATAAAATTGGAATATTACAGACAAACTTTTCCAAAGAAATTTCAAATACCAATCTAAATATTCAAACCCAATAAATTTTTACAAAAGCGAAAATTTACAAAACAACAACTTTCAAAACCCTAATCAATCAAAGCGTAAACAGTAAAACCCTAAGATGTACGTAGACCGTCCCATAAGAAAGAAGTTTAGAAGATCCCAGTTTAGAAAATCCCATAAAAGCTATAGTAACAAACCTAACCAAACGGAATTTAGAAAAGTAGAAGAATAAATTTAAAATGTAGGATGAGAGGGGTCTACAGTGGTGCTCGGACCGGTTCCGATTTTTGAAACCGGTTCCGGTTCCGGTTCCAGAGCACTGGTTCTGGTTCCGGTTCCGGTTCTAGCTTCCGGTTCCGGTTCTAATTGAGATTTTTGTAAAAAGGCTTATAATTCAATGTTTTAGTTTTTTATATAAATTGGACCAAAACCTTATGAGCCAACGTTGTTATATGCTCAACGTTATTAATTTACATGTAAAATAGTAATTAATTTTTATACCAGTTTTAATAGTGTTAAAATGTGTTAAAAGTGTAATGAATATGTAGAAAATTTCAATCCTAAACTCATTTCCTGTGTCCCATGGTAATAGTTTGTTCAACTGTCACTAAGTATAGGATTTACGCATTCACAGCATGTCACTGCCACTAATTAGCTGGTGCTCTGATTTATTTTGCTTGACAATTGACCAAGAATTTGTTAATTGTTCGCAATCCTCTATTTTGCTTGCTCAAAAACTAGTCATGTTTCTTTTTTGCATTAAAGTAGCGGCAGATACAGCAAGACATCTACACTGGATTCCTATTCCTTGACATTTGGCGGTACACTGTAGCTGCAAGACGTGGAAAACTGTAAAAATTTGGAAACAGTGAAGAAGTTCCAGGTATCTATTAGAAAAAGAAATCTTAGGCTATATTTTGATAAAAAGATGGTTTCTTAACTCCAAGTCAGGGTTTGTTTTTGATAGATATCGGATATTTGTGCATTTTTTGTGCATTTTAAAAAATAGGGTGCGTTTTGGAAAAAATGTTTTTATTGGAAAAAATTTGGAAAAAATGTTGCATTTTAAAAAAATTTTCTGAACAATTTTTTGTCGTTTTAACAGATTAACAAACAGCAGTGAGAGAGCTAGCATTATACGCGTCGAACCGTTGTAAAGGAAACAATTTGGCCCCAAAAGGGCAGTATTCCTCCGTAGACCTGTACGAATTCCGTAAGAAATATTATTTTATGTCATCACAAGCAGCGAGTGAGACTGTTTAAATCGTTACTTTTTCAGAATTCGCTTGCTGATTGTTAAGCAGCACCTACTTTGTTAACTACATGCTAAGTTTAACTACTCGCTGGTTTAACCATAAACGGCAGATGAGAACAAATTAATTTCCCATTTTAAGTATTGTTAGTGCCACTCTGGTACAGTGAAAACTATACATCTCGCCCATTTCCAGTCTTTTTCTCAAAATGAAAATGAAAAATGTTTTTGCATAAATATATTGATACAAATGAATGGGGACGGAGTATTCTTTTATTTCGGTAACACTGTCAACGTCAAATTACTTTTGGCTTCAGTTATATAAGTTGAATTGAAATTCGGTATATAACTTTTTGTCCCTAATGCGCCAAAGTGAGCTCCCAAGCTGCACTGATGCGCCCAAAAATATGCAATCGTTTGATTGCTGACAGTTGACAACTGTGAGAAGATTGTAGATTCCGTTGTTTAAATAGCTGCTAAACCTAATTTGCATAAATTAACTTCCTCAAAAAAGTGCCCTATACTAGCCCTGTGTTGAAGATAGGGCCTCGTCGTGACATAATGGAGAAAACACACGGTAAACTTAGCCAAACTTCATTTCATAATGTGAAGAAATACTTTAAGAGAAATTGACTTAATCGAGTCGTTTATTTCTGACAATGAAGGGACATATATAAGTATATAAATACAACCCAAAGCAAACATATTTCAATAATTAATTAGTGGCTTTTGTAAACAAGAAAGAATAGAACAAAGTAAGGTCATTGCGACGTTGCCCTGATCGAAAAATAGTAAGCAGATGCGGGGGTCTGGCGGCGGAAGCCCCCAGCTAAAAGCTTGAGTTTTTTAAAATCTGAAGCACCTTCGAAATTTTTAGGGCACTTTGTGGTTAGCGGAAATATAATTTGACTGTGCATTTAAGTGTGCATTATTAAATTCAAGCGTGCAGCTTGGAAAAAAGTGTGCATGTGCACAATAAAATGCACAAGAGACAGACCTTGCTCCAATTAACAATTATTATTAATGCTTCAAAGTTGGTTACTCCAAAAAGGAATCATCAGCTCAAAAGTAATTGCATATCTTACCAACCAACATGCAAGAAAAAGTTAAAACTCTTACTTGTTAAAAATAATGCCGCATAATAGGTTTCGGAAAACTTTCAAAAGACTACATTCAAAAGCTAGAAAAATTTTCAGAATTTCCAGACTGAAAGTATTATTTAAAACCTAGAGAAATTTTGAAAATTTGCAGGCGAAAACTTAATTTTTGGATACATTTTTCAAATCATCTGAGACAAATTACACTGGAACCGGTCCGGTTCCAAATACTACAGGTTCCGGTTCCGGTTCCGGCTCTACCGGTTCCAGTGGAACCGTTCCGAGCACTAGTCTACAGGGTCACCCTGGAGCTTAAAGGAGTTTTGTAAAGCAAAATTAGTCACTACGTTTGATAAAAATCCAATTTAAAAAAAGGAAAAACTCACACAGTGACAGGGTATCAAAAAAGCACACCTGGACATGCTTGGCGTACTCACGGGAATTGGAAGCAGACCACCTTGACCACTGTTGCCAACGGCAAAGGCATGTGGACTTCACTATCAACGCTGGGGAATGGCCTGATCTTTCCGATTCCTTCGGAAGACATTTCTGGAAACATGGTGGGGGATTCTCTGTGGTATGCGAGAACTTTGGGCATGACTTTGGGCAAACAGAAGGTGGTGAACGGAACGAGGATTTGGTGGTGATATCCCAGGTCACAATCCTGATGGCGATATTGCCAATTTGTGTGATCGAAAAAGATTCTACTTAAAGCAGAGGCAGCTCAGTCCTTCTAAAATGAAGAATCTCTATGTTACTGGTCTTTTGCCAGTAAAACCAACAGGTGTGACTTCATTCTGAAAGTAGTTTCTTTTGCCAATAGTTTTGCATATAGTGCTGCTGTCTGAGTAAGGAGCTTGAGACAATCTATTTCAAAAGTCAATCCATTTTCACAAAATGCTACGACTACTCGAGATTATTTGAAAGGTATGCCGCAGCGCAGAGTTCAATTAGTTCAATCTGGTTTTAATGAAAAGATTCAACGAGGTAGTTTACAGATTGTGCTGAACTGAATTGGTTAAATTGGTAAATTCCAAAGAGATGCAAATTTCTAAACCAGATAACAACAAAGATTTCCATCCGTCTAACAGGAGCCATCCTTTTGAATACTAGCAATTGTGCACTTCCTGAGTGTATATCAATTTGAGAAAATACCGACAGGTTTCGTAATTGCGGTTTATTTATTGTAGCTCTGATTCTTACTCTGGACTTGGTACCGTGATTGTTCGAACAATGTCAGGTAGCCACAATTTGCTAATTATACTCTAAACTGCTATTTTTGTCTCACAGTGCTTCGAATCCACTTCCTTGTATTGAGTTCTGTGGTACCGATTCCAAATTCTCGTAAAAAGTAAATATATCTGAATCCAGCATACAGTACAGACTGCTGTCGCCAGTCGAAGCAGTGTGTTCAGCGTGTGAACAGTGACATGAGTCTGCGAAACGAGTAAATGTTAGCTTGAAAATGTGTAAATTTAGCAAATTTCACTAAGTCAACGTCACTAAAGCGGCAAGGACAAAAGACTAAATTATTAAGACTTTCGCATGTAATGGGTCACAAATAGTTGCGGTCACTCTAAGTCCACCGCAAGCGTCAAATGCAAGTTTACTTCCAGCTGAATTATTATGCAATTATTATGCAAATAGTAAGCTAATTTTGAATATTGACGAATTCTTGTGTTATATGTGTAAAAACTAGTCATCCGCTTTAACGCTCACCTTGCACAGATCGAAATTTTATTTGCTGTTCTATTGTACAAAGGGGCGCTACTTGGGTCGAAAATTCTACCCTCACCGATTTGGCTCAAATTGTGCTCATTGATAGTCCCTAGGGCCCTACACAATCCATTGAAATTTTGGATGATTTCGTCTATAGATAGGTATCGTTTCGAATAGAAAGGTTACAGCCATGCAAAATTTCCTATTTTGCAAAAATTCCTATTGAAAATGGCCTAAAATCGGGATTTTAGATTTTTCGATTCTGACAACGGTAACTTACTCAAATCAAAACCGTTTGAAATGTTCTATAGCTCATCTTGGAGCTAAATACAATATCTAAAACTTGTAGAAAGCTTTTTACAAAATCCAATTTCTAACTTTCGTAGCTTTAACTAACGTAACTTTCGTAACTTTCCTTTTTGTGAGACAACACGTGAGACACGAACATACGCTTTTTAACCGATAACTTTAAATAGCTGCAAAATGGATGTTTGTGCCAAGAAGAAAAGTTTTTTAGAATTAAAAAAGCTATTGATTGATATAGATATTGTACTCATTTGTAAAGTCCGAATATTTTCGAAAATGTCAATTTTGACTTATTTGTAAGTCTGTCTCACGGAAACTGTTGCTGCAAAAGTTAGAAACTGAATTTTGAAAAAAGCTCTTTGACATGTTCTAGATAATTCAGTTAGTTACAAAATGAGCAGGTAGACGATATACGGGATTGGCTGTCATGGCTGGAAGGAGGACACGAAAATGTACGATTTTTCTTTACAACCTATGAACTATCTCAATTGGTTAAGTCAGTATAAAGTTCGAAAATTTTCGAAAATGTCAATTTTGACTTATTTTTGGGGTTGTCTCACGGAAACTTATTACTGCAAAAGTTAAACTGAATTTCGAAAAAAGCTCTTCGACAACTTTTAAATATTGCACTTAGCTACCAAATGAACTGTAGAACGTTTCAAACGGGTTTGATATGAATAAGTTATCGTAGTCAGAAGCGAAAAATCTAAAGTTCCGATTTTAGGCCATTTTCAATAGAAATTGGAAATTTTGAATGGCTGTAACTTTTTTATTCCTGGACGAAATCATCCCAAATTTCAATGGATTGTGTAGGGCCCTAGGGAGTATCAATTGGCACAATTTGAACCAAATCGGTGAGGGTCGATTTTTTGATCCAGGAAGTTCCCCTTAAAGCATTAAGTTGTATATCAGTTGCCTTGTAACCGAAGACTCAGAAGAGAGTTAGAGCCTGTAGAGGCATACGAACTTTAATGAACTTTATCCACTGCGTTTAGCGTCGTTGGTCAGTGTGCGGGTGCGACGGTATTGTGGTATAGTATAGTCTTAGATTATATTATAGCTAGGCTATAGCTGCGGTGGTAACACTAAAACGTCAGTAGGCTAGGGCTAGGCCATAGGTGTAATTGGGGGGGGGCGGTAACCCCCCCCCCCAGCCATTTTTCCAACCCCCCCCAGAAATTTGTTGGGGCGCCCGGCCGCCCCCCCCCCCAACTGGGGAGGGGGGGGGGTAGTCGCGCCGAAGGCGCGAAAATTGGCCAAAATTTGGGCATTTTTAGGGTAAATTTTGCAAAATTTTTCAAAAAAGTCCTAGTTTAGCCGTAACGTGTTTATTATCGCGAGAAATACACGTTTATAATGGTTTTATGGACTTCTAAACTCAATAGTGACATTCTGGACTCAGAAACATGTTGGCAATCAAGTTTTCGAGTTTAAAAACACTGCCTAATGTCAAAATTACTTAATGCTTTCATGTTTTTCGGCATTAGCAATGGCTGACAATGCTATTTTTGACATATAAATAGAAAAATTTTTTTGGGGGGGAGGTTTGGGGGGGGGGGGTCGTGGGGAGGGGGTTTGGGGGGGTCGCAAAAGGCCCCCCCCCAAAATTCCGGGGGAGGGGGCCCCCCAACCCAAATCCCCGTTACACCTTATGGGCTAGGCCATAGTTTCCTTCCTGATGGGGGAGCATAGGCGGTACGGGGATTTGGGTTGTGGGGGCCCCCTTCCCCAAAATTTGGGGGCGGGCCCCCTTTTTAGACCTCCCCCAAACCCCCCCCCAAGACCCCCCCCAAACCTCCCCCAAAAAATTTTTTCAATTTTTATGCCAAAAATCGCATTTTCAGCCATTGCTAATGCCAAAAAACATCCAACCATTAACTAATTTTAACATTAGACAGGGGCTTCAAACTCAAAAACGTGATTGCCAACATGTTTCTAACTCCAAAATAGGGTCAACATTGAGTCAGAAAGTCCATAAAACTGTTTAAAACGTGTATTTCACGCAAAAATGTACACCTTAAGCCAAAAATTTGGACATTTGTGACAAAGTTTGCAAAATGTAGCCTAAAAATACCCGATTTTTGGCCAATTTTTCGCGCTTGCGGCGGTACTACCCCCCCCCCCCCCCCCAGTTGGGGGGGCCCGGGGGCCCCCAAAAATTTTTGGGGGGTGGTTTGGAAAAAAGGCGGGGGGTTACCCCCATAGGTGTGTTAGGGGGTGGGGTGGGGGGGGACCCCGCCCCCCCAAATGGAGGGGCGCTAACCCCCCCCTACAAAGTTGTTCCTACCCCTCCCCCCCCCAATTCGATTTTTTTCAGTCCCCTCCCCCCTAAAAATTTTCAAACCCCTACCTAAATTTTTTAAAATTTTTAGCTAAAAATTCGAAATTTTTCCAAAAAATTCCAAAAATTAGCGAAAAATTGCTAGAATTCGCTTAATTAAGCTAAAAATCGTTAAAAATAGCTGTAAATTGAGAAAATTTTTTAACGAAAAACCGACTTTTCAAAATTTTTCGCCGACCCCCCTAGAAAAGTTTTCTTTCCCCTCCCCCAAAATCGACTTTTCGCGACCCCCCCTCCCCCTTTTTCGCCAAACCCCCCTCCCTACTTTTTTCGGAACCCCCACCCCCACTTTTTTCGCCAGCCACACCTATGGTTACCCCCATAGTTTCCCTGGAACTTTGGGTCTGGGGGGGGTAAATCTTGGCTGACCTCCAAAATGTAATGGGGGTACCCCCCCAGCCCCCCCCCAGAATTCGGACCTCAGAAATTTCGAAAAATGGCCAAAAAATGCAAAATTTAGCCCTTTTTTCATCAAAATAAGGCTTGTTCTTAACGTTTTAGGTGTTTTTACACCGTTTTAAAGCGATTTTAGGTCAAAATTTTAGAAAAAAATTTTCAAAAAATGACCATTTTTCGACCAAATTTAGCTAACTTTTTGGGTCCTAAAATCGTTGGGTGGGGGTTCGGGGGGGGGGGGTAGCCCCAAGTTGGGGGAGGGTCAGGCCAATAATCTGGGGGGGGTAAATTTGGTGAAAAATTTTGGAAATTACCCCCTAACCCCCCCCCCCAGCCCCCAAAGGAAACTATGGTTCCCCCCCCAAACCTCCCCCCAATTACACCTATGTTTCCCCCCAAATTTTTGACCAAATTTACCCCCCCCCCAGATTTTCGGACTATTCCTCCCCACTTTTGGTTACCCCACCCGAATCTCCCCAGCACTTTTTGGGGCCAAAAAGTTAGCTAATTTTGCTAAAACATGGTTATTTTTGAAAAATTTTTCTCAAATTTTGGCTTAAAATTGCTTTAAAACGGTGTAGAAACGCCTAAACCGATAAAAACAAGCCTTGTTTCGACAAAAAAACGTTCAAGACAATTTTGCGTTTTTAGGGCATTTTTTTTGAATTTTCTGAGGTCTGAATTTGGGGGGGGTTCGGCGGGGCATAGTTTCCCTGGAAATTTTGGTTGGGGGAGCAAACTTCGAAAATTTGGTGGTCGACCCCCGAAATGTGATGGGGAGTACCCCCCCCCCCCCCCGAACCCCTCACAAAATTCGGACCTCAGAAAATTCAAAAAATGGCCTAAAAACGCACAAATTTTCTGTATTTTAACTTTTTTCGTCAAAACAAAGACTTGCTTTTATCGTTTTAGGCGTTTTTACACCGTTTTAAACCGATTTTAAGCCATAATTTGAGACAAAATTTTCAAAAAATCCCCATGGGCCCCAAAAAGTGCTGGGGGGGGGGGGTAACCAAAAGTGGGGGGAGGGATAGTCAAAAAATCTGGGGGGGTAAAGTTGGTCGAAAATGTTGGGGGGGATAGTGGGATACCCCAACCCCCCCCCCCCCCTGGGGAAACTATGCGGCGGGGTACTCCCCATCACATTTCGGGGGTCGACCACCAAATTTCCGAAGTTTACCCCCCTCAACCAAAATTTCCGGTGAAACTGGGCTTTATGGGCTAGGCGTCGCCACGCCATCATAGGCATAGGATATGTAGGTGTAACGGGGTTTTGGGAAATGGAAATGGAATGAAATGAACAACCGCCCCACAGTACGCAAACCTTCAATGAGTATATGTTTATACATATATGCTCACGTTTGCCTCGGTACTGTGGACCCACCTCAGGGATTGCACCTGTTCGCCCCTGGTCCCTACTACTCACAAAAGCGAGACTACACAGGCTACTTCAGTAATTCATATAAATTTAAGTTTTCATATCTTATACATAAATACAAGTACGTATATATATATATATACAAGTAACGAAAATGCTCCGCACAAAAGAGGATAATATGTGTGTGTTGGCTGTATCGTATATATATATCCTTTAAATATCCTTTAAATATATAATAAATATAAATAGGTATATATATCCTTTAAATTCCGGTTGAACAAGTAAAGACAAAAGTTTCATGGGCACGTGACGTTATTTGGCACAGCAAATATTGGTGGATGGTTCCATGTCAAAAGTTGCTCAGCTCACTTAGGGCTTTCATTTGATACCAAATTTGACCACTTTTGAAAAATTTTATTTTTTTTGACCCAAAATCGCCTAAGTCCCCACCCCCACCCCACCACAGCACTCTACAGCCACTTTGAGCATGCAGTTCTATGACAAAGTTGCTCCAGCTCGTTAGGGCTTTCATTTCGTACCAAATTTGACCACTTTTGAAAACTTTCATTTTTGACCGAAAATCGCCTAAGTCCCCACCCCCACCCCACCACAGCACTCTACAGCCACTTTGAGCATGCAGTTCTATGACAAAAGTTGCTCAGCTCGCTTAGGGCTTTCATTTGGTACCAAATTTGACCACTTTTGAAAACTTTCATTTTGACCACTTGACCCCCACCCGACTGACCCTTCAAACGGCAAAGTGGAACCAGCCCAGCAAAATAGGTACGTCGGACGCCAAAACGGAGACCGGGAATGAGCTGGGCACACCAGAAAACCCCCATAGACAAAGTTTTGAGAGGCCAGGTAGAGCCTACTATGGACCTCCAGGAAGCGGTTTCAGACATGACCCTCCAGACGGCAAAGTGGAACCAGCACAGCAAGATGGATGAGTCCTACGGCAAAAAGGACACCGGGAATGAGCTGGGTGCACCAGAAAACCGATATAGACAACGTTTTGAGAGGCCAGGTAAAGCCTACTATGGACCTCCAGGAAGCGGTTTCCGACTTGACCGTCCCTACGGCAAAGTGGAACCAGCCCAGCAAGATGGGTGGGTCTGACGGTAAAACTGACTGCGGGAATCGATTCTCCGTGCCAGAAAACCATGGTATGGAAGATTTGAGCGTTCAAAGTTAAATAGATAGCGAGAAATTTCGATTTTTCATTTTTCGAATTTTCGTCATCTTTGACGGGCCACTGTGGTCGCTAGGGAAGTGATAAATAAACGCAACCTGGACCGTTAGTTAGTTCAATATATGTAATTTCTGAATATAAAAAGAAATCAGCTCCAGCTCGTAACGTTCGACCTGAGCGACGACCACAAAAATGGTCACTTTTCGCTATGAGCCGACTTTGCGGCGCCACTGCGGCGCTGTGGCGCAGCTGCGGCGCAACAAAAGTTGTGATTCTTAAATTCTTTAGAGGGTACTACTAGACCCCATAGCCCTTTAGGTTGGCCCACCGCTGCAGATCACGTGAGAAAGCGGCGAACATTATGTACAATACAACCATCAAATAGGAGAAACCGGGAAAAAAAACATCGCCGCCATAACCGGTCCGGGGCGCAACTTTTTAACGGTAAGTGATACGGGAGCTGAAACTTCACAGACATACTAAACTCGATGTGCTCTACAATTTGCGCATGAAATCTGCGCAGGATCTCGCAGGATTTTGCGCAGCTTCTGCGTAGCTTATTTTACACTGTCTCCAGCCACTTTTCACACATATTATAGGGGTCGCTGCCGCGACCCTATGATATATATATA